>JANHFJ010001608.1:73535-84572 GCA_032468195.1 Cerberus rynchops
CTTCCTTTGCCCCCACTCCGCTCCCTTCTTGGAGGCTTTTCCAACGGGGTTTACCTACGAACGGCGGCCGAAGAGGAAAGTGGCAAACCCTGAGCAGGGGAACTGACAAGAACAGCTATGGGGGGGGTGAGCTGCGAGCCAGATGAAATTCTCAACAGAGCCACACCTGGCTCGCGAGCCATAGGTTCCCGACCCCTGCCATAAGGGGTTGCCAAAGCGCATCATCCGTTCTCACCTAACAGTCCGGTGTGAAATTTACATTGATGAGTCGCATGTTTCATTAGAATCACTATTTTCTTGAATTTAACTACTTCAATTTACTTATACAAATGAGTTACGGCAGAGAGAAAAATGCCTTGTTGACAGATGGTGTTTCTCTCCCCTTCCACTTACAATCTATTGCTTAATAAACAATTTACAAACTTTAATAAAGGATTCAAGCAGTTATCAGCAATTACTATTTTTGATGAAATTCTTCTGTTTTATCTTAATACTGTTCTCATATCAGAGTGTATTTGTTCTGTCTTTCTAAACATCTAAAATAATCACATACAGGAAAGAAACTGCATTTTCATTCTACCTGCTATCCCCACTCTTATCTTTCTGCCTGATATGAGAGTCAACAGTATTCGGGGGTGGGGGTGGATTTGGAGCATTTGTGACACATAAAAATTCCAGGCTGAGCCCTCCTGATTCCACCCCCTGGTTCTGCCTCTTCTCCTACATATAGATCTTCATTATATATGCAGATTCCTCGCTTTCATATCCGAAAGCTTTTTCAGTCAGGTAATTGGTGAAAATAATGGTATTATTTTTTTAGAGCAAGAAGCGGCAGTATGACCAGGAAATTGAAAATCTAGAAAAACAGCAGAAACAGACAATAGAGCGCTTAGAACAGGAGCATACAAATCGTTTACGTGATGAAGCTAAGCGCATCAAAGCAGAACAAGAAAAAGAATTATCCAAGTTTCAAAATATGCTGAAAAACAAAAAGAAAGAGGTAAAGCCTTTAAATAATTTAGAAAATACGGTTAATGTTTTTGACCTTAGTGATGTTTACATTTTCATCCATATGTTCTAATTCTGTACACACACTCAGTGCACACTTAGGGTCTGCAACACCTTATTTTCAGTAATAAATTATGGTGGGCTTCACCGTAGAGATTTTACACATGTGCTTTTATGAATATTGCACATGGCTAATAAGATTGTTTTCAATTAGCCACGTAACATAATCACAAGTAAAAGTCATGGAGACTTTCATGAAATACATCACAACAGAATTTTTAAAATTTTGTGCATGTGTAAGCAGAAGGATGATCTTTATATCAGTAGAATCAAAGATAATGTGCTGTAGAACACTTTTTTTCTCAGATTACCCTACATGCAATATAAAACAGTTTTGCATTTCAATATGATTGTGGTAGAAAAACTGCAGAATTGATATCTATGCATGAAATAGAGAAGAGATTGTTATGCAGTATGTTATTAGGATAGTTTTAAAAATTGAAATAGTGGTTAAACTTACCATTGGTTTTATTTGGACCTAATCCATTTTAAATGGTAATAAATTCTTGCGCTCAAGCAACTTAAAACTTAGCATTTAAATAGATTGTTTCTTACTTAATAGGAGACCAAAATTATGGAAATTGAAGGAATTGTATATCAGATATTATTTTCTGAATTTTTATTGATTGTCTGACTCTTTATTACCATTTTTGACAAAACACTTCTCTCCTCCAAAATACCCCCAGCCTGATGATTTCTAGGCTATTATATTATTACCTGCAGAAAATAATACTGTATAATCACAGCAGAAATTTCTTGAACCTCTGTTTTGATATATTTATAATTTATGCCATTGTTCTTATCCTGTTTGATATTATTACAATACTATTACATCTAGTTGTCATTTTTTAAAATTGTATAATATTAACTTCTTTCTTTTGCTAAATTTCTTGCACTTTGAGTCTCTAATGGTGATTGGATCTCAAAGGGGAAAGCTGGTTGAAGTTTTAATACACTCATAGAAACAGGAATAGCATGTGGTGATTTGGGCTTTATTTCCTATGGATGCTTTAAGTTTTAAAAATAGTAATTTAATCTTGGATAGCTAGATAGTCCATCCATCAGAAATATTTTAATTTGGTTTCTATACTGAATAAAGGGTTGGACTTGATGGGCTTCATGGCCTTTTTAGCTCCAGTATAAACTTGAAGATTTGATTTATTTTTCCAATGATATGTGAATATCACTTTTGAGATGATAATGGTTTTTCATACAAGTTGTTCTTTTAACAACTATTATCCGTACTTTTATATGAGAAGTGCAAAGGGAGCTGCTCTTGTGTTGTTGTTTTATTCCATATGATTTATTATTTGGAAAAACAAAATCCTTTCTATTGTCATTTCAAAAAGCTTTCTATTTTAATTACTGTCTGTACTGCATAAAAATTGATTATGGAAGCAGTACTCGGATGCAAACAGAGATTAGGCTGCTATTCGCATGTGCACTTTTTTCTGGAATGCAGTCAATAAATACTTCATGCATGTACACTCCTTCCTCCATTTTCTCACAAGCTAACTCTTCTGGCTTTGCATGCATTTGTAACATCTTCTGAATGCTTATTGCTCCTCTTCATTCACCATAAATGCTTGCTTGTGGAGAAAAAGGGTTATTTTCCCCACATTCTGCATGCTTGTGCACTGTAGGTTTTTATTGAAGTGGAGAAAGCACCAAAAGAGCTGAGAAAAGAGCTCATGAAACGCAAGAAAGAGGAGCTTACTCAAACCCAGCATGCTCAGGTAACCATAGCAGCTTCCTGCTTCTAAATCCCCCAAACCAGCTTTGTTCACATTGCTTTAATGGTTTGATAATGATTGGGCATTTTTCCCTCTGAAGGAATCTATTCATTGGTAGGGATTTCTTTCCCAGAACTGCAGATAAAAATGTATTAAAGTTTAATGTTAAAATATCAATGTAAAAATATTTCTATTTAAGAAATATGTAATTATTTATAGAACAGCATCCAAAGTAATTAAAATTCAATTTATGTTGTATATTAAAATGTCTGACATATATACTTTACATCTATTTTAACTGAAGTTTTTAGTATCAAAATAATTCTTATGATTTTGCTTACCTTTTTTTAATTAATCACTGAAATCTGTAATGCCAGACAGTGACCCTCGTGTTAATTAGGTGCATATTTATGAACAAGATAATCAAAGCTTTCTTCTAAATATACTGCTATAGATGGTATTTTTTTATATTTTTGCTGTTTGAAACAAAATTTGCATTGAGATTGCTGTATCTGTAGTCCAACTTTTGATGTTAAATGGTAGCTAATATCATTAACTTTTCATGTTGAAGAATACTTCTGATACAATTACATGCAATTAGAGTGTAGCTGGCTTCCATACACATATAGGACAACGGTAGCTTGCACTGGTTCCGATGAAAGAAATCCTAAATCCTCTTTTCATAATCCTGGTGCATCTATCTCAAAACTTCTGTAGGCAGCTGATTATATTATGTTACAAACCCCTCTGCTGTTGATTTGTCAGTAAGCAGGTAAAGAACAATCTCTTCAGTTATTTGATCTCTCAGGGAAGCAAGCATCTGCCAAAGACTAGTTCCTTTTTGCAGATTGAGCACCGTTAGCCCATGGAATTATTATTATATTAGCAAGACTGAGTATTGAAAATAAAACAGGAAAGGAATGAACAGTTCCTTTCCGAAGACCAAGGTTCCAGTCAGTTGCTGGAAACCCTAACTCTTACACAAGCAAATACCTCAGAACAAATTCACAGATGGATGGAAGAAATCTGAATAATTGCAAGTCTGCAACCTAAAAGAATTATTGTTACTATAGTGCCTGGTACAGAGGTGGTTGCTGAAGTTGTAAATTCTTTTGCTGTTTTGCTTCTATTTAGTGTTGAAATGCTTTGTTTGTGGTTATTTTCACACGGGAAGTACATTGTATTCTGCTCCACAGGCCATTGCTCAGGTTATGATTCAGTCATTTCAGTTGTCCTCATCTGCTCTCTTCAATGCAGTAATGCAGGATGTAAGTCCATATACCCTTCCCATAAAAAGCATATGACCTCTGTCGTGTTGGCTTTTTTCTTTTTTCTCTTACATACATGTGCTGTTAAATTATTTTTATTTAAATTACTGTATTAAACATTAATGTGCACAAAGAAATTAATAGAACAAATTAAACCAATTTTCAGCGCATGTGTGAAACTGAGCTATTGTTTCCTCTGTGTGTTGTGAAACTTGGCTGTTCTTCAGCGTGCTTGTAGATATAATTTGACAGTGCATTTTCCTTCTTTACCTAATAACAGTTCTCCTTTTTGATTATAGGACAAAGAAATACCCATATTCCCACTTTAAATTGTGACAAACTTTTAAGCACCTTCTCTTTTTTTGGTAGTTTTCCACTTTTCCTATCAGATAGTAGTTAGAGCTTTAAGAAGGGCTTGCATCTTATCTGTATATTTTGCTTTGCAATACAAAAGTTTGACATGGCCTTTTATTACTGAGCTTTGAAAATATTGCTTACTTAGTTATAAGCAATCTGTTAGTATTAGAGAGTTGCATTTATACAGTCATTATTGATCTATAAATAACAAACTGGTGATCATAAAATTCTTTTTTTCTGAAGAACTTTAGAAGTTCTGCTGATTATTCATTCGCAGAACTATCTAGTAGATAATGATCATACTTCGATGACATTTACATGTTCAAATGTTTTGCTTAAATGCTTTTAACTTATGGGGAAGTCAAACAATAGAACTGTAAGGTAAAAGACATACAAATGATTTTTTTTTATTTTAAATTAAATTTTAATATTTTATTAGTGTTATATAAAATTGAAGGCAAAATTTCACAGATCATTTGTTAGTTCTTAAAATATTGGTCTGGATGGTTGTTGAAGAAAGCTGAGTATGGGCCTGAGCAAGTATGAACCTGTTCAGTGATAGTTTTTTTCTATGACAACAAAGCATCACCCAGAGTTGCATTCCAGTTTTCTTTTAAGTGCCATTGGCACTAGGCAATAATGCAATGGAAGCTCTGCAAACTCATTCTAATGTTTCTATAACAGATGTGTTCTATAATTTGGTTTGTGACCTAGGAGATTCCCGTAGGTTAAGACTCTTAAGTTACGTACTGTTAACTCTGAGAGGAGAGAAACATGGCTTTCCAACATGACTGGCAAAAACTATTGCAATACCGTCAGGGCAAAGGAAGTTTCTATGTTACCACAGTACATTTCACACCTTACATTAAAAATATTGATTACATTTTTGAATATTTGCAATGTAAATGAAGTATTGAGCCTCGGTGGTGCAGTGGTTACAGTGCAGTAAAGCAGTACTTCTACTGTCTGCCGGTTCAAATCCCACAAGGCTCAAGGTTGACCAGCCTTCCATCTTTCCAAGGTGGGTAAAATAAGGACCCAGACTGTTTGGGGCAATATGCTGATTCTGTAAAACTGCTTAGAGAGGGCTGGAAAGTACTATAAAGCGGTATATAAGTCTAAATGCTATTGCTATTGATATGCAAATACTTGGACATTTTAATTTGTTTGCGTTCTGTTGTTCTATTAGTAACTTCAGGTTTATATTTCAACTTGGATTATCTTTGTTGTTTCTAGTCTTAGATTATTTCTTGTAATATCTGAACCATCTTGTAATATCTAAACCATCTTGTAATATCTTAACAATCTTTCATAAAGTGTTTCAGCTTAAAATATTGAGTTCAGATATGTTTCTGAATCAAAAACATGCAGTTATGTGCTAGTTCTAGGTATATTTGGAGATCTAATGAACTACACATCATCCCACTTATTATACATGTTTATAAGCCACTATATAGATCAAGACTTTCAAACCCGATCGCCGTATTGTTACATATTGGATCATATCATGATGTATCAGGATGTTTTTTGCCTTTGCTGAGCTAGGGTAGGCGTGGCCTGCAGAGGGGCTCAGGTATTGGCTGTATTCAGCCTGCAGGCCACCAGTTTGACAGGCCTGATATAGATGTTTTAAATAGGTTAAAATCCTGAGGATTTTTTAAAAGTTTGTTTTTCATATGAATTGAAAGAAAGCAGTTAATTGTTCTTCCAAAGGAAATAGGAACTGCCATAGGTTTATTATAACTAGAGAGCAACATTATTCAGTTTATTACTTTGCAACAAATGTTGGTATCTACTTAGTCTGAAAAGACACTTTAGCTGAATATTCATGACTAAATAATATGCTAAATATTGCCTTTATGATTTAAAATCCTTTTTGATTTTAAAATATTGACTTATGTGAAACTATAAATATATCTCCCAAAGACATAAGTATCTACTTTGTTTTAAGGTACATTTCATACTTTTTCTGAAAACTTCTTAAATGATCCCAGTTCTTTAATTACTATTAAATGCTATGTATTACAGTGTCACAGCACTATATTTCCAGGGATTAACTACTTACTAATTATTAATGGAGGCCGAATGGCACTTAGAGAAAACATTGTAAGTCCTATAAACTTCTTAAACAAGCACTTTGAACAATTCTGTTCTCTTAAGAGTCATAAAATTGATGAATGATGAATCAATTGATGAATTGATCTCAATAAACCTGTTGTGGAGCAGGGCTCATTTTTAGTTTAGTTGGTCATACCTTCTCTCATCCACCACACCAATTAAAAATTAGCTTACACACTTTGTGTAACATTTTAATAATAATGTTATATGCGAAAACTGAAGGTCTTTATTAGTTCATTGCCATGTTTTCAGTTTGTCTTTAGCCCTATGACAGCATGAAGCAATTTCTTGTAAAACCTATAAATACATCAAATGGATTTCACATAAATTACTGATTTGGAGAGGAAGAATTAAATTTTACAAGTCATTGAGTGTGTGTACTTTTCTGTCCATCCATCCATCCATCCATATCCATCTATTGGATTGATGTAGCTTTAGCGTACGCAGGAAGACCTCTGAAAACTAAGGATAGTTGAAACATTGAACTGTAGCTGTAGTTTGTAGCATCCATCAGTCCTAACCCTGCTTCTCAGATTGCAAGTTGCAAAATCTGAAAAGTTCAGCATATCTTCTATAAAATATTAATTAACCTTTAAATAAAATAATGAGTCTGAATCTGAGAAGCCCCCATTCATAGCCCTGTTATTTATGAAACGGTTAGGTGGTCCTCGGGAATATGTTTATGTCTTTCTCTGTTAGTGTAACTCTCCTTACACAATGCTTTTTAGACTTCAGTACTACTTAGAGCTACTGTGGGATGCAAATCAACATTTCTATGAACTCTGTGTTATTACTGAATTTGGACTCATTTTTAACAGGAGCAAGAGTTTGTGCAGAAACAACAACAAGAACTGGATGCATCATTAAAAAAAATAATTCAGCAGCAGAAAGTAGAGCTGGCAACCATTGAACGCGATTGTCTTAACAACAAGCAGCAACTCATGAGAGGTATTTGTTCTTTTTTTCTCATAGTTGAACTGAGCTTTTATGAGTTCAGAGTACTATTAGGTGCTCCATCCATACTGTATTGCTGAAAAGTAAACCCCATGAAAATGAATAAAAATATTTATAAAGTGACATCCTAAATTTCTGTGTGTTTGAAACCAGGAAAGACTGTAACTGTCCTTTAAATGAAGTTCATTCAAATGAAAGTTCTTCATTTCAAAACAGAGAAAATGATATACAAAATCCTCTTTCAAGGCCATTTTCTTGTATGCCAAATCAATAGGTGTGTCAGTTCAAGTCTTTGTCAGAAAATATGTTGGAAATAATTCCTTCTTAATACCAATGCAGTATTTTACTTGGGATTTTCTTTAATTAAATCACTGTATGAAATACAGAAGTTGCAGAAGACCTGTTTTGGGGTGCCTTTTCTCAGTAGAAGCCATTTTTTTCCATTCTAGCCAGGGAAGCTGCAATATGGGAACTTGAAGAGCGACACTTGCAGGAAAAACATCAGCTGCTAAAACAGCAGCTGAAGGATCAGTACTTCATGCAGAGACACCAGCTGCTTAAACGGCATGAAAAAGTTAGTGTAATTTTAATTTTCTTTTAAACTTAATGTTCAGGGAGGTGCCTTTACTATTTGGTTGGAATTCCTTTTAATAATTGACATTTATCTGTTTTTAAGGAAACTGAGCAAATGCAGAGATACAACCAACGACTGATTGAAGAGTTGAAAACCAAACATACTCAGGAAAAAGCTCGATTGCCCAAAATCCAGCGTAGTGAAGCCAAAACAAGAATGGCCATGTTTAAAAAAAGCCTCAGAATTAATTCTTCAAGCACTCCAGACCAAGATCGTGAAAAGATCAAGCAGGTAAGACGCAATAATATTAATTAAATTTTAAATTATCTTTGGGAATGAGAGTGTAATTTCTGTGAAACTAATAATAATCTCTCCAGTTCAAAAGTATTCCATTTAATCTAATAACAATTTCTATGAAACTCGTGACTCTTTTGACAAGTTAGAATGAATTTTGAACAGTTAACTATTGAAGATTTGGAACGTTATAAGTTTGATAGTTTATGAAAGTTGCAATATACTATAATGTGTATCCAAATTACCAGAAATTGTTTTGTAAATAGCATATAACGGGTGCATGTTATTATTATACTGTATATTATGTACAATGTGTATAAATATGAAAATAGTAAATCTTATTTTACTTTAAATTCTATTTTTGTACAAGTTTGCTGTTCAAGAAGAAAAGAGGCAAAAAAATGAAAGATTGGCTCAACTTCAGAAACATGAAAATCAAATGCGAGATCTTCAATTGCAATGTGAAGCTAACATTAGAGAATTGCACCAGCTGCAGGTCAGTTATATAAAATGTTGATTGATTTGTAGCACACAAGTATACAATTGTATATTGTGCATGGAATGGTATTTAAATATTATACATCTATAGTGTCATTTATGTTGTTTACATGGAACTCTCCTATTTGAAAAGGGCTTTTGCAATACTCATCTAACAGTTGACCTGGGAATAAATGTGTTCTCTTAAAGCAATAATTCTGTGCCATATTTTCCCAAAAGAAATGTGAAAATAGTCAATAAGATATAGTATTAAGCAGTACCTAAAAACTCATAACCTGAATGTCACCTCTTATGAATTAATCTTGTTGCAGTAGTGTTTTTGGTTTATTTTTAACAGAGTGCTAAACTCAGGTAACTCTACTTTTTATTATATTTCGATTTAAAATAGTGACAACTGATTTTTCCAGTGCCTTGATTCTCATCTGTGGTCTGGATGGCCACAGATGTCTGAACATCCAGACTAAAAATAAACCTAATTTAAAAAAATTAAGTCATCATATATATACCTGTAACCAAATGGCTACACCATCTGGTTTGATTTACTAAATGATATCCCATTTTCAGAATGAGAAATGCCATCTACTGGTTGAACATGAGACTCAAAAATTAAAAGAGTTGGATGAAGAACATAGCCAAGAGCTTAAAGACTGGAGAGAGAAATTAAGACCAAGGAAGAAGGTAAAACTTCAAATTGGGAAGTACAGAAATCTGAACAGAATGCTGTATCTTGAAGAGAAGTATTTAGAATAAGATTACAGAGTCGGAAGAGACCATGGAGGTCTTCTACTCCAAAACCTTCCTTAGGCAGGAAACCCTGTACCATTTCAGATAAATAATTTGTTTTTCTAGATAGTGATCCAGTTTTTTTTATACTCTGATTCGTATTCTTACTGGAAAAAGTGTACATTTTTATAATTACGTACTAATGCAAATGTTGAAATATTATATCATATATAGATACATAGATGGATGATGGTAATTGAACTACAGATTCAGATTAGAATCTTGAGAAAAATATGCAAAGATTTTGGAAGGGAACTGGGGGGTAAGATAACTTTACAGATTATGCCTAAATAAGCATTTAGATAATGAGCTATTTTAGAATATAAGAATATTTTGTATGAATAATAAAACAAGCATACATACCTGTGGGTCAAGAAAATCACTAGTGTTCTCCCCCCCCCAATACTCCTTGATTTAATAAACGATTGTATTATTTCAAAATAGTTTTATACAATGTCTTCTATAAATCTAGAAAAAGTTATTTGTTTCTCTGTGTTTAATCACTAGACATTAGAAGAGGAATTTGCCCGGAAACTTCAAGAACAAGAAGTTTTCTTTAAAATGTCTGGAGAATCTGAATGCCTTAATCCTTCAACTCAAAGCCGGATTTCTAAATTCTATCCAATTCCTAGCCTGCATTCCACAGGATCATAACAATTGAACCTCTGTGAGGTGGCTTTCAGCGTGCTGTTGACATTGACAATTTACCATATTCTGTTTCTGTATTTATACACACACACACACACACACAGACAACACACAACACATACTCTGTCAAACTTCATCTGCTTTCAGGAGAGACAATCAAGGGTATCAGAATTTTTCTTCTTTGCTTTTGCTTTCTTTTGTTTAAATGCTGGAAAACAATTGAAATTAAAAGCACAGAAGGTGATCTCAAAACAGCAGTACCTATAATGTGTTTCAGAAATATATACCTGTTTGAAAACTAATATAAAAACTATATATCCAAAATATTTGCACTGGGAAGAAACCCTACCCATTTAATGATCATCTACAGTGTCCCAAGAATTAAATACAGATAATTCTTGGACAAAGTCAGTACTGCTAATTCAACCAAATCTTGTTTATGAGGCAACAGCTCTCCAGCCTCATTTTATTCAGTGCCTGAAACAAACATACTGCTCTTTTATAAAAGGTTTGTGATTATCACATAGTAAGCTGTTGATATTAATATAAATGGTTGCTGTTACAGTGACAGTTTTATCAAATCTTTAAACTGAGCATTCCTGCTCAACTTTAAAATGTACAGTTTATAGCCTCTCTCCTCCTCTTTTCAACTTTCTATTTGGCTTAGTAATACAGTGGTACCTCAAGATAAGAAATTAATCCGTTCCAGGGTGGCCTTTGTATCCTGAATTTTTCTTATGTT
>JANHFJ010001608.1:199347-220849 GCA_032468195.1 Cerberus rynchops
ACCAGATGAAATATGTCTGAATTTGGGGGGCTTGGAACGGATGCAGTGTGCATAGGAATTTGTTCATAGTTTTTTTTAAACTATAGTCCGGCCCTCCAACGGTCTCAGGGACCATGAACTGGCCCCCTGTTTAAAAAGTTTGAGGACCCCTGCTCTAAATAAATGTTTAGCAGTTTACTTTCATATGTAAGGTTATATATTTTTTTGTTTCATACTCCTAACTCAGCTCAGTCTCTAACTCTTGCAAGAGTATCAAGAATTCCACAAATACATCACATCTCTTTTCCCATAAAGAATATCAGTTGTTTCCTTGCATATTTCTAAAAAGATAAATATTAACCACTTATCTACACATTTTCCTAAACCTCTCACAGCAGAAGTATTCACAGACAAGAGTTAGTCACTTAATTGTCCTTGGCTGAACAATTGAAGCTTTTTTTAAAAAATGTCAATAGTTTTCGAAGCTCAGAGTTAAATTGTTGAATTTTGGTGCTCTCTGAACTTGGTTATTTCCTTCAGATGTTGATATTACCAGGCTAGGTAACATCATCAGGGTGGGGGATGAGGGTGCCCTGATGATGTTATCTAGCCCAGTAATTAAACCACCATGAACCCATATTTTTAAAACTTGTAACCCACATTAAAAGTAATGAAGTTTTTGATGGTGTAAGGACAGGCATTTTGATTGTTATGACTCCCTGCAAATGACCACACATCACAGATCTACATAGCTACGTTACTAATGAAATGAAAAACAAAAATAAGTTTCAACCACAAAGATTTTACAGCAAACAATTAATCTAATTCTATCTCCCATTTTTATCTTCTCAATATTTGTTCTATTGCTTATATTTGCTATATATTTCAATAATGTATGACCTGTGAAGAACTAGTCTCAAATGATATGCTATACGTGGGTTTTGATGTTACTGCCCATTCTGCCACAGTTGTCATAAATAAGTTTTCACTGAAGATATATTTGTTAAGTTTGATTAGAAGTTGAGTCCCAAAGTCAACTGCATCCTTCATTTTGCGTTCCCCAATCTTCCTAAAGGAATTAAAGAAAAAAAAGTCAAAGAAGAAAATGTAGGCAAAATTGTTAAGCAATCCTTAACTGATGGATGAAGTATGATTTATAAAATAATCTTATGTATCCTTAAGAAAATACTCCATGCTTTTGTTTATCTTCACAAAAAAGAAACTTGCTTGTTTTTAAAAGAATGCGTTTATTATTCAGATAAAAGAATATACCATATTCTCCAGTTTGGCAAATTTTCCAATGTTTAATAGGTTTAATACAGATATTTATTGTAATATTTAATGCTTCCATACTTTTATTATCATAAAAGTGACTTAAACTTCCTTTCTTGCCTGAATAACTTCACCCTATATCTATATACTTTCACAAGAAATTCAGGTAACCTAGAATATCTTATTCTCAGGGCAGATGACTTCCCTCAAATACAAATGTACCACTTGTCTGGTTTATTCGCTAATCATATTCACAGAGTTTGGTCAGTAACTGTAGAATTACAGCCCTGCTTTGCAGAGCTGATACAAAACAAGAGTAGAGAAGGTCCATTTTTTTCCCTAAATATTTTAGTATATACTATACTCAGCACATTGCTTTTTCTTCTTTTTCATTCCTGTAGTAATATTAATATCTACAGAAGCAGACACATCACATCCAAATTTTGCTTGTTCCTTCTTACAGCATCCTATATGGAATAAATACATAGTTATTTCTACAGAAAATAGTGAGCTAGTATTTGGTTTTAATCACATTAAAACATCTCTCAAATGGGTTGGGGCTAAATAAGTTGGTCTAATGCAAGTCAAAATATAAAAAGGCAAAAATCATATTTTTGAAAAGTAGCTGTCTGCTGAAAATCTGAATATTTTATATCACCCTTTTATTCATCAATATGTACATACTTCCATTTTAGACAAACAAGAGCTCCATCTTGGGTTCCAGTGACAAGTATATTTTGGCTATCCAATGAGAATGCCAATGATTTAATTCCTCGTCCATTATACGAATGGCAGTATTCATAAGTCAGAATATCCTTAAAGAAAGATATTTAAGGAAAAAAAATACTGTTTTATCTGCAATGAAAATAATAGTCAAAAAGTTTAAATACTGCAGCAGCATCAGTATGTTAAAAGGCATTTGAGAGTAAAAATGTTTTTGCCTGGTACTGAAAAAGTAAAAAGTACACCTTAGTAGGAGGACATTCAAATTGGGGGAGCTCTCAGAGAGACATTTGCTGTACTTCAGTAGAAGAGGGCAGCTAGTTCAGTTTCTCCGAAGATGGCCTTAGGATATGATCAGAAACAAATGATTGTTCTACTATCTACTATCCATTTTGTCTACTAAGAGCAAACCTTTCTTGTCTGTATTAAGTATTAATTTACTAGCTCTTATCCAGTCCATTAATGTAGACTAACTGACAAATTCCTCTGACTTACCTAGATCTGGTGAAAAGAAGAAAGGAGAGAATCAGCATATTGACATTTTAAATTTCCAAAATGATACCACTAAGCAGTGTCACGTAAAATCACATGGGAATAAAATTGGAATTTGCAGAAGCCACAGCATGAATGCCATAAAAATCCTATACAGATTCCTCACCTTTACTTTTTGTGGGGATAGAAAGCTAGATAATCAGCAAAAACACTAACCTATGCAGGTCTAGCTTTGACAAAGTTTCATGCGGGATAGCATGCTTGATGAATTGAAAACTGCCAAGTGGAATCAACAGGATGCATTCTTCCATTTCTCACTTGGCAAAACTAATCCAACAAATGTATCAATGCAGTTCAGTGCAAAATCCAAGTCTAAACTCCATTTCATCCAGAATACCCATTTAATCCAAGAATATCTAGATATAATCAACGATCACATGCTGAAGCACCTTACTCAGAACAGAATAATAAACACAGTCCCTTTGGTTGTTCTAGAATCTAGATGCAAACTGAGACATCCAAGGGGGAAAAAATCACTCAGTCCTTCTACTAACTTCCAATTTCTATCGTACTTCAGTTGCATGTTTCAGTCACTGTAGAACAGGTAAAATGAAACCATCAGTGTGCATTTACTTAATACAGTTTGTAAATATGTACCTTAAACGCCAAATGAATTGATACTCAAAGGAGCACAGATTAAATTAAAACTAAATTCTGACAATTACCAGAGTTGCGGCATTATGGATAAATAATAGCCCACTCTCTGCAGCTGAAGCTAGCCATTTGTCATGAGGTGACAAACACAGGAATGCTTGTCCAAACTGTTTGCTTGCTATCTTCTTCTCTGACATGATTGGTTGGTCTTTTAATGTCATCTGTAAAGCAAAACAGCAATGCCATATAGCTGATGTGGTCACAGGAATATTGAAAGTAGCTCCTGTCAAATTAAGAAAACTAATACAATATAACTAAACATACAACACATTGGATATTATTTTGCCTTCAGTAAGTACCAGGTTATAACATTATGTAGAGTGCTGCTAGCTGCTCTGTTGATAATGCCCATTGATATAATGCCGCCATTCCCCTTTGACAAACCTAGAAAAGAACAGAGCTAGAAGGGACCTTGGAGGTCTTCTAGTCCAGCCCCCTGATCAAGCTGGAGAACCTATACTATTTCAGATAAGTGACTGCCTAGTGACCTAGTCTCTTTTTAAAAACCTCCAGTGATGGAGTGCCCACGATTTCTGAAGGCAAGCTGTTCCATTGGTTAATTGTCCTCACCATTATCCACTACGTTTAACCTCTTTCTTATCTCACTTGAAATTCCATCCACAGAAATATTTTTTAGTTCCTCACTGTCCCAGCTTTCCTCACCTGATACTAGTTCAATTCTTGTTCAACTCTACCCCATTTGACACTTCTGATAGTTTTTATTATATACCTATTCAGCCTTCTGTTTCATATACAGCTCAGAGCTACATAAAACAGTGGTAGTAATCCTGGTCTGATGAGCTGCCTTATGATACAAAGATATCTTTTTTTCCTTAAATGCCCTCTATAAGCATAACAGTTTCTTGCTGCACTCTTCAGCTACAAACATTCCCAGAATATCTCCATTTTTAAAGGACAAAGTTGGGGAAATGGAACTAAAGGCTAATCTATATAGAAGCATTTTAAGATCCAAAAATCAAATCTGGAGCAAACGAGAGTTTTAGTAATATTGTAAATAAATACAGAGTATTGATTAAATTTAATTATTTTCAGAAAATAAACTGCCCAGGGGCAAATTAGATGACATATTAAGTGTGTTATCATTTTAAATCTCTTTGAACTTTTGTATTCAATCAAAGCATCTCAACATATGCATAGGCATGACCAGGATTAAGAGATATATGAATAATTACATCCCAAAACTTACTTTCCTTTAAATATGCTATTTTACATCCTAACAGATGCTACCTGTTATGGGTAAAGTGAGGAAATAATTTTTATTGGGAAATTGGAGCAGAAGATAGATTTAAACTTTCTCCCATTTGTTCTACAATTATGGTCGGTCTATGAAATCCAGAAGTGCAATTTCTAACAAAAGTTTTTAAAGGAATTGCATACATTTGCATAAATTTACATCTTATTTAATTTGACCCATAATTAAAGTTTACTTGTGGCAAGGGAGACATACTTTTCCAGTAAATTGATATCTGCAGATGTAGGAAGCCTGGCTAGTAATGGCAAGTACTGTTTCATCCTTCCGCTTGACCAGAGAAAGTAGTGGAAACTCTAATTCACACATATGTTTCTGAATGATACTGTCTTTCAACAGCCCTCTTTCTGTGATACACATTTCATTATCTGCAGATTTAAAAAAGATAAAAAAAGGGGGAAATGTTTTTGTGTAATATTTTTTCTCTTAAGAGAATATTAGTTAATAAAAAAAATTACCAGATTTAATTGGATCTTCCAAAGTGTGTGATTACAGCCTGGATCTCTGCATTATTTGTATTTAGCTTTTGTAACTGGCCTTTTGAATGCAACAGTGTGAAAAAAATTCCACAAGTATATATTGAGGGTCTCAAAATCAAGTTTTCACAAGACTCGTTCATTAGCTTGGGGGTGGGGGAAACAACGCTTAAAACCATTTCATATAGAGATACATGCAAACAGTATTCCAATATTAAATACACATTTATTAATTTAAAAAAAATCTGGCAAAGTAAGTAACTTGTGAATCACAGCTGCAAGATAGAGCTATTTTACCTTGGCATGAAATTGATAGTGCTTTTATTACTAGAATATCAATACTTGATCAAATATCATTATCTAGGGCAAGGGAATCAAACTCGTGGTGTCACGTTGCAGTTACATGACATATCGCAAAGTTTTTCTCCTTTGCTGAGCTGGGCTGGGCATGGCCTGCATGTGACACATCCGGCCCATGGGCCACCAGTTTGACACTCCTGATCTAGGAAGACAGCCAGTTTGTTATAATGGTTGGAAATGCCAAGAAAATTGCAGAGACTGTTACCAGAAATCGATACTAACTCGAAGGCTAAATTCATCAGTCACTCTAGGAAACTCGCTCCACTAAGAACTGCTGAAATTCTGCTTCTCTTTTCTTCTTTGTTAAGCAGAGTAAAAGCCTTTTTCTTATTTACCGTACTTTCTTTTCTCTTCTTTCTGCTTGCTTGGAAAACCTCTTGTTTGCTCTTTTACTTGCTTGCTTGCTTGCACGCATATAGTCATTCTACTCCTTGCCTGGCACAGAGAATCTTGCAGTGGGGAGCCAGACCTCCTTGGCTGGTTTTTCTTCCTTTCCTCAGGTAGCTCCAGCTCTATGGCCTATTGGCCTGTCTTCAAAAAGTAGTTTTGAACTTCTAAAAATATTTTGTATATGATATCTTCTTTGTTTGTTTATATTTCATATTTCTAAACCACCCATCTCCCTCACAGAGGGGCTTTGGGTGGTATACAATATAATCGATCAATAAAATGACATATAAAAAATAACGTTAACATTAAAATTAAGTTAGCATTTAAAAAAAATATAGAACAATGACATTATAAACATATTAAGGACATAAGAATGTATTCACACTCTGAAGTTAACATATATTATTTTAAAATGGTGACTGCACTTTCAAATAATAAAACTGATCACTAGATTGGTTCTTACCTGAAATAATATTTAGAGGAAGTGTAAATATTTCCACTCTTCCCCTTTTGAGCTCCGTTGGAGACAGAAGCGCAATCACTTCAGTTAACTGATTTTCCTCATTACACTGTAAAGTTATATCCACAATCTCACCAGACAACACTACAGTGAAAAGAAGACAACATTCAAACCACATCTAACATCAAAAAAAAAAATTTTTTTTTTGGCCTACAATAGTTTAGAAGTCCTTGGAAAGACAAATTGGATATATTATTTATATCTTTTCTTATTTTATCACTGAGCACTAAATGGTGAATAAGAACCTTACGCAGTGTCCTATCTAGCCAAAGAATAGGCCCCAAACTTATTTATTTCCAAGAAAATAATACACATAATATGCCTTATAACACCTGGGCCACCAATTTAGCCTACAGTTCTTGAATACTGTCAGTTTGGCTTCACACTTGCTAATCCTTTTGACTTTTCAGCATCCCATCATGATGGCAAGATAACATGGGAAAAGTCATTCCAGCCCATATTACCCACAATTATACTCCCCTCCCACCACTTTTTAGGATAGGTTGCCAGGATAGTAACTGTAATATGAAATGCATTGCAGATATTTTGTACTCTTGAGTCACTGCAATCACTTTTACTAAACGTTATACTGAAAGTTTTTAGAAATCGTTTATATAAAGATACAGGCTGTGAGTTCATTAGGCCACTATAATTCACAATCACAGCGGTAATGAAAAAGTAACTTTGTGACCCATGACCATATTTATGGAGTCACGTTAGTTTGCATTACCCTAAGCCTGATCCATTTTTTTTTCTCGGTCCCCCTCTTCCTGAGCTGTTTTTTCCCACAGGGCAACAAGTCTCTAAAAAAATTGATTACAAATGAACAGATTCAGGTGTGACCTAGCTGTCATCTGAAATTGAGAAGATGGTAGGTAGTCAGTTTCACACTAAAGATTTTTTCTTTATCTCCTAAGCAACCTGCTAGGCAAATGCTGGTACTAGCACATTCCTTTCAATGTGTATTTCCCATTTTGTATATGCTTACTCTCTTGTAATCTTTCCTCTCCAAATACAAACACTAATCCTCTTCTTGCTATATTGATCAAAAATGATCAGATTATAAGTTTATCCTTTAAAATGTTTCTCATTTATAACAATCTACTTTCTTGCTTACAGTGGATATTCTTTGTTGCACCTATTCATGCTTGTGCTATAATACAGACATTTCTCCATTTATTTAAAAAAAAGCAAATGTTACCAAAAACCTACAGACTCAATAGACTATTATAAAAAAATGTTATGAAGGTCACATAATATTCTCACTGATTTAAGAAAACTGATCGTTTTGAAATAAAATATTTGGGTTTTGACAACTAACATTTATTCTATAAAAAACTACTGTCCACCCCTGATATAGACATAGAAAAAATAAGACATCCATAAATTTCTGTATATTACCTATATGGCCCAGTACTTCAAACAATGTTGATGGGAGAGCATTTAAAATAAAAACATTTCCATCTGTAGAAGCTGCTATGAGAAATCGACCAGTTTGTTCATACCTTGGGGGGGGAGGGGGGGAAGGAGCAAATAAGAGGATGGCAATTGATCAGCAACCAGGAAATAGCAACCCAGTTATTTTAAAGGAATTACAGTATATATATTTTGAACTTGGCCAAGAACAGACTTTAGAGAAAAAAAATTAATTTAGCGCTAGTAAGCACATGCACCAGCCTACTCCAACACAATGTCTTTCAGGTGTACTGCTATGCTAAAAATGGTGGTTTTAATAGATAGGTCTAATAGGTTCTAAGGTGAGACTTTTTAACTACCTTGCTATCAACTGGGGAACAAACTTTGCAGCAAGTGGGAATTCCAGCCATCACAACACTTCTGTGGTCATGTGATTGTGATTTGGGTGTTTGGCAACTAGTTCTCATTTTTGATGGCTGCAGCATTCCATGGTCATGTGATTGCCACTTGAACCTTCCTTTCTGGATTTTCACAAGCAAAACCAATGAGAAAGCAGCAGGCAAGATTGTAAATCATTACATTAAGTTGCTCCTATTTTTTTTTCCCTAAGAAACCTTGCTATGGATTACAAGGTCTCAGTAATCTCTTATTCTGTAGCATCCCTCCGTCCACCTGTATTCCATAGCACACACCTACCTGCAGGACCCTAATTCACATGCAATTCCTGCCAGCCCAACCATCGCCCCACCAGCCTGTCTGGGCTCTATACTGCCATCCAGGCACCCTCACAGCTGCCATTGGCCTGCTCGCACTCTTTAGCATCTACTTGTGATATCCATTAACTTATGGCCCCTGTGATCCATCACCTCATGCACCCCCACATTCACCCACAGTCTCTTCCTGCTTAATTACCCTCAAAATCCTGGGGCAGTTACAACAGCAACTGAAGCTGTTAAGATTGCCATCAATAAGCAATGTGGTTACATGACATTGTACTTTATGGTTCTTTCATTTAGCAGTAACAATTCTAGTCCTAACTGCAGTTGTAACCTAAAAATTGTCTATAGCAGGGGTGTCAAACTTGTGTTGTCACGGCATCGTCACATGACATATCTTGACTTTTTTCCTGTTTGCTAAACTGGGTGTGGGCATGGCCAGCGTGTGACATATCCGGCTCACAGGCTGCAAAGTTGACATCCCTGATCTATAGCATCTGAAAAAGGGATTGAAGAAGAACTAAAAGAACTATAAGGACATCAGAAAAGGGGCAAATCAGAAAATGAGGGTAGAATTAGAATGAATAAACCAAATGAATCAGAGCAAGAAAACTGATGGGGGGATTAAAAAAGAGAGAGGGAAATGGTTTCCCCCCATCTTTGTAAATGAGTTCTATGTATCAATATATATTCTTTTCTCTATTTTAGTAACCATCTGGATGAGAGACAGATTTAAAAGATATCAGGGTGATGGAATTTGTATTCTGTAGTTGACTGTTTTTGGAAACCCACCTCAGCTTTGTAATCACATCCTTAGGTAAATTATGTATTTCTGAACTTTCAATTGTTTCTTTTTGTAAGAAGCATGAGTGATAACTGGCTATATTCATCCCTATGGCCATTTTGAAAATAGTTGTGATCTATATTGCAACAGTAACATTTTATCATGCTGCAACACAATACACATTCAAAATTTTAAAGACACCACATCCTGAAAATGTTGAGAATCTTGCATGTAGTCTGGATCAGACACCTTCTTTGCTATGCCCATTTTACATACTTACCGCAAAAACTGGACAGGCATGTTCTCAGAAAGGAGAATTCGGTGAATTACTCTAGGAGCTTCAACATTAGTAAGATCTACAAAAAAGATATAGCCTGTTGGAGTTCCTACTGCAGCACTGTGAGAGGAGAGGCTACAAGCCATCGCAGTAACCTTGGAAATGAACAAATGTTAATGAATTTTTTCATATGAATCCTTTGGGAAAAGATATTTTCTGTTTATGAATTTTTTATTAGACCAGCCTCAGTTTGGAGCAGGTGTGGCCAATTAATTTTCCCATGGGGCTACATGAGAAACTGGGACTATTCTGGAAAGCCGCCATCCCCCTGCTGATGCTACTGTCCTGTCCCCTGTTGCTACCACCACCGAGGGCTGCACAGGGACAGCCAAAAGGTCTGCAGACGGTAAAATGCCCATTTCTATTTAGAGAAAGCCTTTTACCAAAGCAAACCAAACCCAATCTGTTTTGATGATACAAAAAAGCATTTCATACAAAATAACAATCTAGACATAGTTTAGATTCTCAGCACAAATAATTCAAAACAATTTGCTATTTATTAATGTGAACAATAAACAACTGAAACAATGTAATTGTTTTCTGTAGGAATAAGACATTATTAAAATATATATTTTAGAGATTTAAAAAGGAAAACTAATATCTGGGGTATTTTAATATATATTTACTTTAGCTTTCCATTTGGTTAATTGTATTGATGGCAGTGTTAATATACGGCAATAAGTCAGATCCAATATGTTAAAACTGAAATTCCATTTGTACTTACAACTGTATGTAAACACAATGTGCTGATAAAAGCAGCATTATCCAGCTGCCAAATTTGTATCTCTCCTGATTTTGCAACAGACTATAGAAAGGAGGAATAAAAAGATGAGAAAATTAGGAAACAAACATTTCTATTATTTATGTATAAATTTTATTAATTTATTTTGAAAAAAATTCCTAGTCCGGTGTCATTATATTTATTTACTTTTATTTGTAAAACTGTAAAATTTATTGGCTGCCCATCTTACCACAGGGTAACTTTAGGTGGCTTACAATAAATAATAAAAGCACAACACTGCCTCCCATACACACACCCCTAATTCATATGGGTCAAATCAAAGGAATGCACCAAAATAATTAACAAAAGGATAAACATGGAACAGATATAAAATGTCTTAAATATAATATACAATATAGAAGCAGATTATTTTATACCCTAGCATTTAATACTAAGTCAGTAGGCAATTTGGTACAAGTGTTGGGCAATTCATATGTTTTATTTACATTGTACAAAACTATATATTACTAGTAAGCGTGGTGACAGGCCTCACTTTACATTATCCCCTTGCAGTACACCCATTAAGAAAAATCCACCTAGCTTACCTCAATTACTGCAACATGCTGATATCTATCCATCACCCATTTTCTCCTCTGATAAATAGGACCAAACTTTTCAGCCACTTATTAAGGGCTTGAGCAGCAAAAGGAACAAAAGGGGTTGCTTGGATGTTTTTTCTTATAAACAAATTTCCCTGTTTTTTAATTTTTATTTCTTTTTAAATTTTTCTTGATCACTAATTAAATCTCATCTTTTGAATTCTCACTTTAACCCTCATTTCAGTATAAAACGTAAGCAACAGAAAAATGTTAGTGGAAGAAAACTGTTTTTTTTCTTACTTAATAAATATAAAATGACTGAAAAAGACTGAAGGGGCACAAATTAAGTCTTTAACGTCTCGCAAGAATTCCTTCAGAAAGATCATATTGTCCTTTCCTACTTTGTAGTGTGTTTCCTCCCATACTGCATGCACTTGAGCAAGTTTATGAATTTTTGTATGTTTCTTTGTTATCCTTCCCTTGGGTGAGATATTTTTAAAGGATTTTTTTCTTTTATCTTGATACTAGCTGATGGCTTTATAAGCTTGGAGTTTCTTTGTTATTCTATTTCAATATACAATATTATGGATATTGTTTTCCTTCTACAATAGCTGAACTGAACTGAACAAGAATAGCTTACATCTGTTCGTAATCCATGTGCGCGGGGAAAAAAAGCCACTGATCGGTTTGCTTAGAATCATAACGTGCCTTATTTAAATAAGCAGATTAAATTGTTTGGAGATATGAGTAGAATAAAAAATTAAGCAACTAATACAGACATGATTTCAAGCTTCATTTAGAATTTGCCATGGTGGGAGCATTCATCAAATGATATTGCAAAATGACACTAAAAATTCTGGATTTTTTTTTTCTTTTCTGCCATTTAATACAAATGAAATTTTCTTACCACACAGTGTTTGTTGCCTGGAACAATAAAATCAGCTGTTAAAAACTGGCTCATACTTGCATCCAGTAATGCAATAACATCTTCATTTGAATTTGGATTAAAGATATAAAGTGATCCCTATTAATTAGAAACGATCCATGGTAAAAAGATCAGAGGAAGCATTCATACATATTCTTAATAATTTTAGAAAAATATACATATCTCATTTTGCCACTTGTGACTGAACTCAGGGTGAAGACATACATATTATATTAATTTTCTTACGTATACCTGTCTGAAAACTGTTGCTACCTCCTTTTGACAAGACTTTTCTGTAAAAGTATGAAATACTAAGTTCTTGAGAATGTCTTTAGAAACTTTCTCTGTGTGGCTCATTATGTGAAAAATGGTTATTAGTGGAAGCAATTGCTTCAATTCCATCTCTTTCATTGAATATCCTCCTCCAAAAGTGTCATCTCCACCCAAATTTTTACATTTTTAGGTAATGTTAATGTTTGCATTAAAATTGCTTAAAACACTTCCAAAATGGATCCAAAGTTATCAAAATAAAACTTATGAGTAAAACCTATTCTGAGCTTGAATTTTTTGAGCACCGTGCAAGTGAGAATCATCTCACTACAGTGGCCAGGAACATCTACACTCTAATATTGAGTTGTATGTTAAAACTAATCTGGACATAGTATATAACAGAATGGTCTAAAAATATTGTAAAGTACAGATCCATCTAGTCTAATCATGAGTGGACGTCAGAAGTAGAATGCCGGAGCAGTTGTTTCACTGAGAAATTTGGAAGGGATTTCAACCTTTTAAGCGTTAATAGCATTTCACATAGAATGACTACTTGTGAAATGTTCAATCTGAAACACGGCAAAAACCCTTTCATTATAATAGCATAAGAAAATAAATGGTACAACAACATTAAGAGTAAAATAATTAAATTAGAACTGTTATTCTTTCAGTCCTTAACTTTACTAGAACTACATTCCACTAGTAACAAATCAGCCTGATCTTGGGTTATTTGCTTCTGATCTGAATAGATCAACCCCACATTTGATCCCTCACCACATTAAATTATGTTAGATTTGATTTTGTTATATGAAAAAATTCTAATTAACACATATTTAACTAGGAATCTCATATAACAAGATGTTTGTCACAAAGTACCTTTTCTGTTTCTACTAGTAGGTAAATGTAATCAGGGGAGAAGAAAAGAGTTGTTATTGGCTCTTCAATTTCGAAGCAATCTTCTGTTTGAAAGCTTGTGCCCTTGATTTTGTAAAGGCGAACAAAACCATCCTGGGGGAGGGGGGGGGACACATACACACACCATAAACTGCACAATTCATACGAACTTTCCCAAACCCGCCCCCCATCCACCTAGGCACAGCATTATGTTATGAATATCAGAGAATATTTGAAACCAAGCTATATTTACAGTGGACATTGCTAAGTAAATCTCTCATCTCTCTTTTACTTTCAAAAGCGTATGGATGAAAAGGAACATGTGGAATTAGGTTATAATTGTGGGAAAGGTTATGAGATTTAAAGTCTTCTTTCATTTTCTTGATATAAATCATTCCTTCCAACCCCCAAGATTAAAAAAATGCATATAGGTGAACATTAATTTGGGGGTAATTTATACAGGAAACATCTCTTAAAATAGTAATTGATATTTGCTTTGCACAACAATTATAAATTCAGTACAATTTCTTTCTCACCCTATACCTATTTTGTAAAAAACAAAAATCCATTAGCTATGTAAATATATGTGGATATAGGTATATCAATATCACATTACAATTATAATTACACATAACTAGTTTTTTCGCTTTAATAAGCTTCTATGCCACATTTTGTGCAAACAATCATATTATTTCTTTTTCATTGATCTCTCACGTTAACATCCAGAAACTGGATACAACCCTTTTAAAAATAATCCCATTCGCTATTTTAGTGGTTTATTACATCACAATTTATTACACCGCTATCATTATCTCATTTAAGGATCTTTCATAGTTGTTACAATATTCTTCAGAATTAATATGTGATAAGCTTGTCTACATTTGGTTACTTTTTACACAGAACTTCATTTTCTTTATATAAGGTTGCTCTGCTTTTATGTGACCATCATATAAAATTCAGTATCCTGATAATTTCTTTTTTCATCGCGAATTTTTAGGAATTCCTAGCTCCTAAAAAGCAATGAAGCCTGAGTTAACTAATTAATGTTCAGAAAACATGTTACAATGTGTGAATAATGCCTGCAACCTAGTGTAAAATGTTGATCAAGTAACTCTAAAGCTTTAATCATGGTCAGCAGTAATTTTTCTTCTGACACTTCTCTTGATTACCTGGTTTGACCTACCAGTAAAGTCTCAAATGTGGTTTGACTAAATTAGAATCTTCCCTACAGACAAGGATACAAAAATATACATAAAGTTGATTGATGGCATAAGTTCAAATACTTTTGAGAAGTGAGGGGTTTTTTTTTCCGCCTGTCTTTTCAAATTAACTAATACTTGGTCTGGCACTTGGTAATTGGTCTGGCACTTGGTAAGGTGTTGGTTCTTACCTTCAAAGCGCTCCATGGCTTGGGACCCGGGTACTTATGGGACCGCCTGTTGCCACCATCAGCCTCCCACCGGCCAGTACGTTCCCACAGGGCGGGCCTCCTTGGGGTCTCATTGCCTGGATGTTGTCATCTGGCAGCCCCAAGGGTTCGAGCCTTCTTTGTGGGGGCACCCTCCCTTTGGAACGAACTGCTCCCAGAGATCCAGACCATTTAGACCTGTGGACCTTCTGGCGTGCATTAAAGACCCATTGGTTCCAACAGGCCGGTCTGGCCAAATATTAATTTTTGGGGTTAATTGGATTTTTAAAAAAAAATTAAATTTTAAATTTTATATAATTTTAAATTGTTAATCTTTTAATTTATATTTTAATTTTATTTCTGTATTTTAAGTCTTTTTTAGTTCATTGTACACCGCCCCGAATCCCTCGGGAGAGGGGCGGTCAAGAAATCTAATTAACTAACTAACTAACTAACTTCAAATTGAGCTTAAAGAAGAGTTAATTTCTCTAGTTCCTTATTCAGTTTAATACATGTAAAATATTTCCCAACAGATAATCGTAACTTATACCTTGCTGAAAGAAATTATTTAGCATTCTATAAATTTACTTAAAATAGTATGAAGGAATAAAAATAGGAAAACAAAGCATCCACCTATTTAATTGTATAGCTATAGTCAGAAGCATATCCGTCATAAGAGCCATAGGGGAGCACTGCTTAGAATGCAGTACTGCAGGCTAACTCACTGTTTACTTCAGGAGTTCACTTCTGAGTGGTTCAAAGTTGAATCAGCCTTCCATCCTTCCGAGGTCGGTAAAATGATGACCCAGATTGTTGGGGACAATATGCTGACTCTTGTAAACTGCGTAGAGAGGGCTGTAAAATATTGTGAAGTGGTATATAAGTCTTAAGTGCTATTGCTATTGTAAAGTGCTATTACTATCATGTCAAATAAAGTTCTGCAGGAGATATATTATGATCTACTGAAATCAGGATGATTTGCAGTATATTTCATTGACTGAAGTACTGGAAATAAAACAAATACTTTGGAAGAAGTTATGAATTTTGTGTGAAACAACAGAAAACAGTTTTAGGTTTAAAACTAATGCCTAGATTTAGTATATGTTCAAGGGAAACCTGTTCATTAATTTTAAATATATAACTGGAGGATCTGATTTTATTTTGCATGTCTTCAAGGCAAGCCTTGCCCAGTTTTCTTTAAAACTAATTTAAACCTAAAGGAAAAAAAATTCTTAAATGGGCCTTTGTTCACCTTTCCTATTTGAAAATTGTTAGTTCTAGTTAGTTAGTCAGTCAGTCAGTCGTTTTTTTTTAAGCTTCATACTCATCAATTTTTTCTTGTGTTTTTAAAAATCAGTAATTTTGAAAATGATATTTTTGTTGCTAATTTATGTCTTGTGTGAAGTTGTAGTCAACTTCTGCATGCTTCAGTGAGGTATGCTTCAGATTGACTACCAGACATTAGATTTAAAGTGTCATTGGGTTTCTTAAGCAGCAAAAAACAATAAATGTAGGCAGATTTTATGATGCAATTCACAAGAAAACCTTCAGATTTTGTCAGTTCTGCTAAATGACATTGACCATGTCACCTAAAATCTAACCTGAAAGCTTCCAGAACCTCAACTTACTTTTGGCAGTAGGGTTGCATTTTTGATTCTGACAACTACCTGCACAAATCCCTGTGCTTTTTTTGCCAAATCCCTGGCAAGATTTTGGCAAAGTGGTTTGCCATTGTCAGCTTTCTTTGTACTGGACTGGAACTCACTACCACTCTGAGTTTCTAACCTTTTACTTAACCATTACACCAAACTAGCTTTTTTATCCCACATAATTATTTATTTCCAGTTTTAACCTTGTATAGAAAGTCTTGACTGAGAGAAAGTGATACAGAATCCACAACTGAACTGCTTGAGTAAAAGTGTGAAATAGCTCTGTTGTACACAATCTTCTAAAATACTAGTCTTTGTAGGACTTACTGTATAATAATTATATCGGATTATAAGACATACTTTTTCTCCCCCAAAAAGTGGGTGGAAATGTCTGTATGTCTTATCAAACGAATACGGGCCTGTTTTTGGCCTCCCGAACCTTCCGCATATTTTTTGTCCTCCCTAATGTCCATAAGCAAAATGGGCCCACTTTTGCCCTCCCCGGCATCCAGAAGCACACTTCAGACCAAAAACAGGCCCATTTTTAGCCTGCAGAGTACTTCTGGACCCCGGAAGGCAAAAACGGGACCCACAGAGACCAAAAACTATTTTTTTTCTTTTTTTCCTTCTCTAAATCTAGGTGTGTCGTATGGTCCGGTGAGTCTGAAAAATACAGTATATTAATAATATAAGAGCTGTGGTAAAGACTGAAATTCTGTATTTTAAACACTGGAAGCATGGAAAATTATAATTTGATAGTTTACTTTAACTCAAGGGCAGATGTCTCTGTCACGAATCAACATTATGCAAAGAATAGTTTCATTATCAGTTGCTTTCTATGGTCACAGTATATCTTGTAATTCCAATTCCATTCGCTTGATAGTAGTGTCTAGCACAGAACTTGACAACTTTCTATCTTCGGGGATATTGTTTTTTTTCTTTGTTTCACTGCATAACTAACTTTAATATTTTTCCCAAAATTGAGAACTGATGAAATGCAATCCTCTTTGCTCTTTTTCAAAACTAACATTAATTCCCTTTTTTAATATTCTTTGCAATTGCTGTCATAATAAATGTGGCAAATATTAACACTGTGGGAATCACAATTACTTGTAGAAATAAGCAAAGTCAAAATAAATTCAGGATACTTATCAGCGTATATTTAAAATTTGAAAATGAATACAGAAAATTGTTTATTTTTGTTGTGTCAGCTTTCCTTTCTTAAAAAAAACCCTTGATAACAACCACTGTAGGAGGGGAAAAAATCTGTTTTATAAGAACATTTTTAGTAAACAGGCAAATTCTAAAATGTGCATAAGTAATCTTTATGGCATTAGCATTTTAGCCTTTATGGCACTGGCATTTACAAAATGGTTACTATGCCCTACTATCTATCAGATATTTATCACTAGAAAATTAATTAACCTTCCAAGATGTTTCTTACCATCCCATAGGTTCTCTGTGAAGCTCAAAAACATTGCTTTAGGTTAAAGCTGTGCAATTTGAAGCAACATGCCCACTTTGGACCTGAGTAAATTCATGAGCAAATTGATGACTTTGCTCTTCTTCCTTAAAAAATGATTAGCATAAAAATTTCTCTTTAAATATAGGTTTATTAAAAAGGAAAATAAGAAAAGCTGGTTAATTCTTTCAAACACTCTCTGAACCCAATTATAAATGTATGATTAGATCTTCTGCTCTTTTATACATTGATTTTTAAAACAGGAAAGTATGGTGAGGGTCATATAATTGGAGTGAATGTGTCAGAAGGAGAAATATCTGTTATACTCTTTTCTGCCCATCATTTTAAAAGCCTTCAAAATCAAGGCTTATGATGTAAATTAAAGAAGAAATATTGTTATAGAAAGAAGTAATAGATCATTTTCTTAATAGTGGGATTGGTTTTTATTTTCCATTCCAAGATTAATTGCTTCATCTCAGTGAATGCATTTCTTAAACAGCAAAGGGGAAATAAGTGATACTGGGATGTTCGTTTGCAAATCTGAAAATATCTGATTTTCAGGTACAGGTTGATAGAGATGCTTACTATGAGCAGATTTCCTGATGGGTTTTTTTTCCCCTGTCCTGGTTTAGCTACTATGAGAGTAATAAGAACCATTCATTTTTATAGCAGGAGGGGCATTGCAGACATAATTCCAATAATCCCTGATTATAGTTGTGCTGGCTAGGACTGATAGAAATTGAAATATAGTAATATGAAGGGGCACAGATGCT
The DNA here is from genome assembly GCA_032468195.1 of Cerberus rynchops. NCBI lineage: Eukaryota > Metazoa > Chordata > Lepidosauria > Squamata > Homalopsidae > Cerberus > Cerberus rynchops. Next base: position 217,498 of record JANHFJ010001608.1, read on the forward strand.
TTCTTCTATCGAAGCTACATATTGCCTATACATCCTCAATGAATTTTATTTTTCAGTATTAACTATATACTGACAACTTATAGTATGTACTCTAATCGTATTTTCTAATATTTTTACTAGAATTATCACATTTTGGATAAAGAGACCTGTACAAAAGGGGTCCATTCCCTTTCCATGGACTGAATATTCTGATTTCTCTCTCTCTTTTTTTTTTTGTTCTAAGTGTCACCTTTAAAAGAGCTATAAAAATTAAAGGCTGTAGAAGTTAAATGAGTAATAATAAAATAAAATAACTAGGATTAAACATATTTAACCTCAAGCTTTCTTTAAAAAGAAGCCATATGAAGAATTATGTGGCCTTTAACAAATGGCTATTAAAAATATATTAAGGCATAGTCCCATTTGGAGAATGTTCTAAAATTCAGCTGTTAAAGGAATAATTAACATGTTATTAAAATTTAATTTTGGTATTCTCAAAATCCATACATGATCATTCCTATTTTTAGCCCTTCCATTTCTTTTAAAATGCTGAGTAGCCTTGCATAATGATTGCATCACCCTTACCTGTTTTCCAACTCTAATTATTTCTCTCTCTTGATTTCTTATAGGCTTATAGGGTTATTCTTATAACCCTACTATTATATCTTTTGTTTTAGTTAATTCCTCTCCAAATACTTAAATATTTAATTTTATTAGATTTTTTTTACTACATTTGGAAGGTTGCCCAATTGCAAAGTGACTCTAAGTGACTTACTTAACATAGCTTACAGAGGAGAAAAAAGAGGGTGGGGGCAGTAAATGCATGTGTATCTAGACAAAATCAAGCAATAAAAATCACTAGGGGGCTGATAGACAGCCTAACCCCATGACTGGGAAGAAGAGCAGTTTTTTAAAGACTTTTTAAAGAATCTTTGTATAGTGGAATCCAGGAAAATATGTGGGGGAGGGGAATGTTCTTCCAAAGAACAGATCTGGTGACAGAGAAGATATTTTCCAGGATCTTACTAAATTTCATTGTTCAATTCAGAGAATCCGAGCACCCTCACTTCCCCCAATTTTAATGGACTTGCAGAAACTACTGGTAATAGTTTCAGTTAAGGATAGCCCCTCAAATATTTAGACCCTATCCTATGAAACGAGAGCCAGTTCGATGTAATGATTAAAACTCCAGGCTAGAAATCAGAGGATCGATTTCTAATAATTTTCACTCAACCCTTGGAAGGAGGCAATGGTATACCATTTCTGAAAATGTTGCCAAGAAAACTGTAGGGATTAGTCTAGACCAGTGGTGGCGAACCTTTTCCTTACCGAGTGCCGAAAAGTAATGTGCGCTGCATGTACAACTGCACCATCTGCACATACATGCAGCTTTTACACATGCAATGCGTGCACACTGCATGCAGGCATTCACGCACACATGAGCAATCATGCGCAGGAGAGCTCTCAAGACCAGCTGGATTTCCTGCTGCAATTGCGCACATGCACAGTGGAGGCCTGAAGAGCAGCTGGGTCTCTGCAATCGCGCATGTGTGCATGCATAATCGCATGTGCATGCTCAGCTGGAGGTAAGTTGGTTGACAGCTTGTGTGCCCAGCAAGATGGCTCTGTGTGCCACCCGTGCCATAGGTTCGCCATCACGGTTATAAGATATCATGAAAATAAACAGTAACCCATCAATAACAATTTATTTCCATGGCTTGATATCTGCAGGTAATATTTACTAATATGATTGAATAGTAACAACACAGATGTCAGATAATAGTGCTATCAAACATCTTTTTGAACCTCAGAAAGATACTTCCAATATATCCTATAATTAGTAAGGTAAGAAATAGACTGAAATTTCAAACAGCTTATCAATGTAGGATTCTAAACTATACTAACTGCTTTCACACTTTCAATTTGCATGAAAACATCATAATTTACAGTCTATAGTGTGATGATGGATAAAATTAACCAGAGAAATTTCAAGAAGGTGCACATTAGGAAATAATTCTTTTAATACAAAATATAAACAACTCAATTTAAATCACTCAATGTCTAATGCGAGTTTTAGACATTGGGAGAAACGAGTTTATGTGCTTATGTTTGTGAATGCTCCAATAAAAGAAAAAAATGGACAGTGAGTGTGTTCTGTCATAAGGAAGCATTAAATATTAAAAGATTTCAGTTGAAACAGAAAAATAAGTAGGACAGAAGGGAATGAAGAAAAATGCAACTGATAATTTGGAAATAACGTTTCCCCCTTTGATTTCTCTTGTGCCGTTTTTTTTAAATGGGAGAAAGCAAGCTTTACTTACAATCCATGTGCAGAGTCATTATCAGGGTTCCATTCAGGGTATCTTTAAAAAAAAAAAGTCAGATGAATCACTCTCTGGCACGTTACTGTTGGGGCTAGAAATACCATGCATTGTATTTTGGATACGAGGCCCAAGATTTTAAATGTATAAATAAGCATAAATTGTTCATTACCAATTTCAGAGCCAACACCAATATTCTCAGTAATTTTAAAATACTGGATTTTGAATTATATAAAATTATATCTAAACAATGCAATGCATTTTTTTTCTAAAGGGCATCTATAAATATTACTTTAAATTCCAGATTCTACTACATACATATTGAAAGCTTCCACACATTTTAATTTATAGAGTCCTAATAGCAAAGTCTTACTTCTGCCAACAGCAGTTTTTAGGTTGAAAGAAAATATAAAAATTTTTTGAATCAGTGGAGAGAGGAAAATGGAAGTCATAATACTGTGGTCATGCAATTCAGCAGATTTGCAGAAGGTTCAGGATCAAATAGTTAACATATTAAAAATGTGTGGTCAAAAATGCCCCATTAAATATAAAAAGTAGCAACTTTTGAATCTGTCTACAAGCAATCAATTTTTAAAAAGCCTATTATTATTAGAATACAATCCAATATTATATTAAGTTTTAAAGTAAATGCTTCATTTTCAAGCGAAACAGTACAATTATGAAAAAAATTATATGTTCAAATGCATACATTTCAAGGAGAAGTTGACAACGGCGACTGTGACTTGCTCCATTGATATGTTGATTCCACTCCTGCAGAAGTACAAAAGTTATAATGATCAGAAACACCATTTCTAGAATACTATGTAAACACGTACAGAGGTTTTGTCTTTAGAGTTATGCTATCATCAAAAAGGTACAGAAACTGGCATCCAAACAAAAATCTATTCCAAGTTTCATGTACTGCACAGTAATTTATCATGAAACAATTTAAGTTCCAAGTGCTTCCAAGAAATGAAACATGCATTTTATGCACCTTTTGTTTATATTCTAATTTCAAGTTATTTCAAGATATTCAACTGGGTCTAGTGCAA
>JANHFJ010001610.1:42690-54025 GCA_032468195.1 Cerberus rynchops
GGTTTTAATTACTATAAAATACTACAGAGAGAGAGGGTTGGGTGGGGGCGGGGAGAGAGAGAGACTGTGTATTTAAACCCCATTTTAAAACATGGAATTAGTAAGGTAGCCCAAATTTAGACACAGTTAAACCCTTTTAATTTGCGGGACTTAAGAGCACCTGATCATGTGGGACTGTGGCCTATTTTGCTCCTGTGAGATTTAGAGACAGTGTTTAATCCCACACAGGCCTTTGTAAGGGTCCCTTTCGTTAGGTGAGGTTCCCAAATTCTAACGTGGGATGGACTCAGAAGGAAGTCTCCGTGCCTGGCTTTCTTGCAGCCTGCTCTTTCTGTCGTCGCTTACATTCCTGCCACACCGTGAAAGGATTGACGAAAGCCAGAAGCATTAACACTACAAAGGCAATATTAACCTGGAAGGAGAGATAGAAAAAAGAATGAAAACCACCCAATCCTCAACCAAAATAACTCCAAGGGAATTTGGGTCACTTCCCCCAAACTAATAAATGCTGCCTTTCAAGAAACATATACTGGATCTTAACACCAGTGGTATGGTTGACTGTGAGGGATGCAAAATACTTACATAAAAGGAATCCTCCTTTAATGGACCCCTGATGAGTGCAAAACAAGCATACTGTAGGAGGGACACAACAGCTGACAGTCCCATCACCAGACCATAGAGTTTCCCAAAGTGTTCAAGGGGAAAACTGTAAAATAAAATGGGAGGGGAATCATCTTGGCATTTTAAAGTGACTTTTCCTCATCGCAGCCTTTGTACCAACTTGCCACTCCTCCCCCCCACCCTTGATCTTTCTGCATCCCTAGTAGGAGGAAGTAGGTGGGTTGCTTGCACCTACATGGGTGTTTCATGGCTCTCTCACACAAAAGAATGATAAAAAGGGAAAGACTTTTTGGTATTCACCATACACTATTAAGAGATATATAAACAGATTTAATTAATGGATATCTCTGGGAGAAAGCCCAGGCTTTAATATGACTGAATCAAGACATGTATTTTCTTCTTTTCTGATCCAACTCTCATTGCAAAATACAAATAAGAAGAAATAATCTAGCCTCATGCCTAGATAAAGGAGAGCTGTTAAAGGAGAAAAGAAAAAAAAACCCATTATAATCATTATTATTGTAAGCTTTATGGAATAACTATTAATCCAATGAATATTACATTGTAAAGTATAATTATTAGTAAGCAAATTGTTTACACCCATAAGACTCTCTGTTTAATGGATGATGGAATTTTGAAATGTTAAAAAAAATTACAAAAAATAATAATAATCTAGTCTCATGCCTATTTTCACATAGGTTAGTGTAAGTACTGCTATCATGTCTCCACTTATTATTGGCATAGTTTGTTTATGTTATTAGGCATTTGAAAAAAAACAGAATGCCCAATAAAGTGTCCAATAAAGATTGGAGGGGTATTTTAGCAGAACTCTGAAAATCTAAAAAACAAAAACCAAGTGTTATGGTTGTGTTATGAACTGCAGAACATTTTTTTAAAGCAGGAAGAGGGAAGGAGAATTGGGTACGCCAATTGCAATGCACACAGGAAGAAATCTTAACCTCCTTTAGCGGTTTATGTTTGCAGCTGAAAACATGCAAAACTAGAAAAAGCATATATGGCGCTTCCAATAGAAAAGGACTGACTGACAACATTTTTCCTCATCATAATCCTAAACCCCTGTGATGATTCTGTGTCATGCTTAACAGGAGGCTTCCTTTCCTTTCCCCACTCCTTCCAAGTCTTCCTTCCCAATTTCTCTTACGCAATAGCCAAGAAGGCAGCATTGCCTCCATAGAGGAAGGAGCGGCTCAGAACTTGCAGGATGAATGTGGCATACTGCACAGGCAGCACGGGAATGGAAGCACAGATGGAGAAGGCCAGGCACAGTAAGACTGTAATGACCAGGGACAGGATACAAGAACGGAGGTCCGCAAGAGGATCTGGTGCCCCTGCAAGGAAGAGAGAGAATTCAGCTAGGGAGAACTCAAAGCATCAAGGTTTTGGCGGGGCAATTTAATCTGGAGGATAAATTCCCACAATTTCAAAGGGCATACCTGAATAAACTTCTCCCTTCTTTTGCCTGTGTTTGTGCCGGTCAAGAATAAGCCCGTTCCAAGGGGCACAGAGGACTCCACAGAGCTGAGTGAAGGCAAATGCATTGGTGTAGCTACTCACTGTGGATAGCAAAAAGGACAACCAAAGATTAACTGCAGTATCATTCCAAAGGCAACTTCCCCAATGCAATAGATATTTTTTTTCCTTTCTATAACTTGTGTTTAGATGAGGTTAGAATGTGTTCAGGTTTTGACTCTTTTGGTCATCCAGTTCTCAGAACTGAGAAAACTCTCCCTTTGGATATGGAACAAAACTTCTAACAAGACTAATATGAAAGGAGGCTGGTAGTTCCCTCAGCTTGCTGGCTGGTCCTATCTAGCAATCAACAGCCGAGTTCTGCCATTATTCATATCTGAGTTTCAAAATGACACAATTTAAATCTTATTTCAGCAGCGTATCTCTGCTCGGAAGACAGAGAAAAGCTTTCAGGGCAGGCCTGAGGCTATGTTTGATTACATCTTGACCCTATCATCTCAGGAGAGAAGAACATTGTGGAGGAGAAATCATCCGCCTTTTGTGCCAGGAAGGGAGAAATGGAAGCAACATAAATAAAATAGAGCAGTGGGACATCTAATATATTCTAGGAATTTTTTCTTTCTTTCTGGGATTTAAAAGGTTCACACGTTACGCTAAGCCAGTGTTTCTCAACCTTGGCAACTTTAAGATGTTAAGCAAAGGAATTCTGGGAGTTGAAGTCCAAACATCTTAAAGTCGCCATGATTAAGAAACACTGCGCTAAGCCATGAGTATATGAAAGCACCATTTTTGGAGGAAAAATGATTGGATTCCAGAACTTATTAAGGCAAAACCAAGTGTATCATGGTTTAGTGAGACAGGAGGACTCAGCAGCTGCATATTTCTTATGAGGTGAGAATATACAAGTTCCATCTGCTCAAAGACTGAACTAGGCTTTGTGTGGCAAATTAAGGACCAGACTCTAGCAAGAACTGAGATGAGTCTCTTATGTTCTTTAATATCTCTCCCCAAATTATTTTAAAAAGTAAAAACAAAACAAAACCACAACGTGACAAAAATAAAATTGCTCTAAGCTGATGGGTCTCTTGGTCATCCTTCCATTGTAAAGCAATGTCCTTTATCAGTTTTTCTCCTCATATTTTCCACTTTGCTGCCCCAGTCAATACTTCTTTCGACTCTCCCTATTCAATTCCATGGCCTTCTTTCTTACTGCTTGCTTCTCACTTATCTTAAATTGATTAGTATTTTCCCCTATTCCCTTCTCTTCCCCAAGAACCTCCTTCCCTCCCCACAGTTCTTTGGGTTCCCTCAGTACCAAGGCTGTCGTCCTCATTCGCGAGTTTTCTCAGCATGGGATTGAGGGTGCCAATGAAGAGGTAATGGCGCAGCTGCATCACTGACAGCCATATCAAGTGCCAGAAAAATAACATGGAGAAAACACATTTCCAGAAGGATTTAACAGGCGGTTGCTTGGCGTCTGATCCAGTCTTAGCATCACCTAAAAAAAAGAAAAGTGGATATACTCTGGAGTTATGTCCAGTCTGATTTTTATATCACAAACTCAGAATGTCTTCACACAGAAGACTAGTGGCTACTGTTTCTCTGACAGCACTTCCAGAATTAAATGATTAATTATAAGTCACATGCATGTGGATTTACGTTCTATTAATGCCAGGGAAAAAAAGATTTGCTTAAAGAGAGATAATTATCCTTGTTGATTTCAAACCAGACACACCTAAAAAGTTTGTGAAATAATTTCTACCGGTAAGGTACAGAGGACATCAGAAATCAACCAATCAGTCAGAACAGAGCTGGAAGGGACACTGGAGGTCTTCTATCTAGTCCAAAGCCCTGCTCAAACAGGAAACCCTATAACATTTCAGAAAGGTGGCTGCCCAGTCTCTTCTTAAAAGTCTCCAGTGATAAAGCACCTACAACATCTGAAGCAAGTTGTTCCACTGGTTGATTGTTTTCACTGTTAGGAAGTTTCTCCTTAATTCCAGGTTGAACTAACTATGCCTTTGGTAACAGTTCCTGCAACATATGAAGTCACAAAGCGCCCTCTCACTTTTCTATCAGCCTCTGATCAATTGGCTGGCAGGGTACAAAGCTGCTGTTTCTTACTAGCAATTTGCAGCAGGGTCACTGGGAGGAAAAAGGAAACTATTTCGTAGTAACATGACATTAAATGTGATTAATATCTTGCTGGAACTTCAAGTAGTAGATCCCACATCCTGGGGAAACCATAAAAAGTGAAAAATTATTGCATTTGAGCTAATTCTTCCTATCTGCTCTCCCATAAAAAATAGTTTACTGCAATAGCCTAGAAGCACATGGTGACTTGGGAGCTGATCGTGTTCCACAATGCCTAACAGCTAAGAAAATGGGTAATTCAAACCTGACTTCGTGTATGGAACTCTAAAGAGAGAGAATGAGGCAAAAGAAGGAGAATAAAAGAAACTGGCTACAGAGGAGCATCTCTGTCTTGGATGAATTGTGTAAATCCAGTGAAGGCTGCCCCTGAAATATACATGGAAGCAGACTCATATTTTACCATTACTTTGCAGAGAAACTAAAAATTACACAGAATGGCCCAGGTGTTCCAAATAATGAAATCCTAGCTAATATGCGATCCACAGGGGAGAGTCCAAAATCTCTTCCAACTCTGTTATTTTATTATTCTAAATCAACCTCAGCCTCTACCTTTGTCCTTGATGGTAGCTTGTTCTCCTTTGAGTGCTGATTCATCATGTAGATTATTTGAGTCTTGGGCTTCATCTGCAACTGTGATCTTGGGGGAGCCTTGTTCCTCATATGTGCGGTATGAATGGGAAATCCCAGGACACTTCAATCTGCAGACACAGGAAATATGACACACATCTTGTTTGCTCCTTGGCCTTGTGAACTTATTTCTACATACATCTTGTATGCAGAACTTAACCAATGTTACATACGCACAGAAAGAAAGAAAAGGATTTACGAGTAAGCTTTTATTAATTCTTGAAGCCGTTGAACCATAGCATGAAAATGCAAAACTGAAAAAAATTAGTCAGAGTCAATAAACATTCTACAACATGTATACACATAAAATGGGTAACTAAACATACTGTACAAAGCAAAAGGTGGGGGAAAGCCTCAGGGACACTGAAATTTGTATTTTTCTGGTACAAACCTCTTTCAGTGTCACATTTGACTTAATAATTGTTCTTTCTGGATCTTACCGCTTACCGCCTTACTTTATTCTCTGTTTGCATTAGTATCTCTGAAATGCAAAGAAGAATTACTAGTCTGCTTGCTGATACTGACATCTACCTTTATTTGGAAGTAAATCCATTAAACTTACTGCCCAGGTTCAGACATAATGCAACGGCATAATGTGATTTATCTGGTTTTGGCACAAAATGATGAGTTAACTCACTTATTGCGGCTCAGCATAATGCATGAACTATACCAGCAGAGCCACTCCATATCTGGCACGCAGCTAGATCTAATTGCAACTCGTTTTTGAAGAAGCAAAGCTACTGGAGCAATCGGGAATAGAAACAAGGTGATAAGACCAAGGATACCTTTGCAAAGATTATTTGAAATTAGGGGAGGAAAGGTGCACCTGGAAGCACAGAAGAGCCAAGTAGGTGGAGAATTCAGCTCTTCATCCCTTGTTCCCCTCCTGATTTTCACTCACAAGAAGTGGCTTCATCAATCCAAAGTGAACTTAGAGAACTATGAGATGTATTTCATGAAATAGGAAATTAAGTATTCATATCTGCAAGTAAATATTTAGAGGTCTGGCCTGCTAATGACATTTACCTAATCTGCAGGCATACTTCATTCATTTAAATGACATGAGTCATCCCAGTGCAGGCTGCCTGCTCTATTGATAAATTCAGATTTTTCTGCAATTTTTGTAGCAGCTGAGCCAGAAATGTGACATCACAACTCAGGAACAAAAAAGCTTAGGATGAATAGGCAGACACAAGGAAAGTTATGAATCTAAAATTGTTAACAGAACAATGCATGGATGTATCTTTTACCTTTTACCTTAAATAGCAATTGGATGTTAAGAATAGACCTACTGGTGCAGCTTTTCCAGACATCGAATTACTTTTGCACACCAAACTGCTGTTAAAGGTACAGTGACAGTCAGATGAGAAGCATATCCCTAGACAAACCCAAGGACAAGCTTTTGCAGTGTGTGCCTAAAATAGCACTCAGAAAGAAGGATTGTCTTTATAGGATTAACTGAGAGGATCTAAAGATCCCTAAAATACAGTACGTTCTCTGGCCACTAAGATTTCAGGCATTACAATAACAGCTACAAACAGCTACAAAAAAAGGAAGAAGAAACTGGAGAAAAATGATAGGCATATAAGAGGGGACTAGGATTTTGGGACAGTCACAAAGAGGAGTTAGCTGCCAATCGGACAGAAGTGCTGCTTACCCATATGTATAGCCTGGGGGCAGTGGATAAGGAATATGGTATCGGGGCATCAGGAAAAAGGTGCGAACTAAGTGCCAGGCGCTGCAGGCAGACATGAAGAAGAACATGGCTCCCAGGGAGAGGCCTTGCTCATACAGGAGCTGAGGACAAACAACGCATTCCAAGATAAGCTGGCTATATTTTAATGCTCCTACCGTGTGTGCCAGTCCCTGAATTCCTGCAGAAACGTAGCAAGGAAGATGGAAAGGTTTCAGTTGCATCTTTCCACTTGCTCTGTTTTGATGATTAACAGGTCCTTCTCAGCAAATGCCGGTGGCTTCTGAAATGGTTTGGGCAATTTTTTGGTACCACTGTTGAACATTTTTAAAGAGCCCATCGCCACAGTGAGAGGGGCAAAGATGCAAACAGAGCAAAGCTAGGTCACTGTGTGAGTGATGATGAGATTTCATGTGTTTTCACGGCTGCTTTGAGAGGTTTTTTTACATGCTTCCTAATTCAAAAGGGGAGAAAATGGCTGCTGACCCCAAGGAAAAAAATACAGTTTCTTTAAGGAGACAAGTACAGTGTATCCCCACTTCCACAATAGCATACAATTTTGGTTTCAGATCTAAAGTGCAGTGCATACCTACACTAAATCCTATGCTTGGGTTTATAAAACTAAAATCCACACTTTATACCCAAACGAATACACATATGGCCTGGTTTTCTACAGCAAGCTAAGACAGTATCAGGGTGATTACAATAAATTGAATCCTAAACCTCCTCTAGATGCTGGATGAACCCGGCCAGCAGGCCGGGGATGATGGGGGCTATAGTCGATGCAACATGTCACATAGTAAAGTTACTTTGGGTCTCTCAGCCTTAGTTATTCATTCTGCTGGGAACTGCCAAGAAACTCCAGTTCTTATTCTCCTCTGCAAGCAAAGTTGGGCCACAAAAGAGCTTTAGAAAGCTGAGTCATGAATTACAAGAAGCAACAGGACAAAGAGTCCTCTCTCACACTTCTAGCGCAACTTCCTGCTGAATTCAGGCTCACTCTGCTTTCAACAGCAAGTCTCTCCTGCTCCCTCCTGAGATCTACATGGAGAACAAGGACCAGAATTTGTATGGCAGGCATTCCCACCCTCTGTGTCTGAAATGCAAAGCACCCTCCCATAAATAGAAGGAAGGAGAGGAGGCCACACTTTTCTTCCTGATGTCCACCTAAACAAACCAAAAGGAAAATAAACACACATGTACATATTTATTTTATTTGTAACCCACCTTTCCTTCAGGAGCTCAAGGTGGTATACATAACATTCCCTCCTCGTAATTGCCTCTGCAACAACCCCATGAAGTAGGTTGATCTGAGAGCCAAAGCCACCTGTAAACCATAGCTTCCATCTAAACCTGGATATTTCTCTATCCCCAAACGAATGCAAAAGGGAAAAGGATGCAGAGCCTCTTTGCCTGATAAGCTTTTGCTCAAAGTTAGTGTTCCATAAGCTTAATCTTCACTGAAGAAGAACCAATACCAATCCTTGAAAGAAGGATGAGACAGGCAACTGTCTTCATTTTGGCTGTAACCTCTGCTCAGCCTCAGGTGGACTAACCGAATGCACAGGAGTGACTTTGGTATATCGTTTTGGTACATCAATTGGCTGTTAACAGCATTAATGGGTGAAAATGTCCCAGACTCACGGCCAAATGCAAATGGTGACCTTTCTCTAATGCCCACTAGCAAAGGAGCTGCCTGCATACAACTAAGGCTCTTGCGTATGCATGGGCTAATCTGTGTAGAAATGTACAATATTTCCAAATCAGCTTGCACATGTCCTTTAATGAGAAAATGAATCTGCCGGAGGCAAGAAGGAAAAAGTATTACCTATAGTCTTAGTTTTAACCATATAAATCCAGATCAAATAGCTCTGAAGGTTAAACCAATTCAATTATCTATTTATGCTAGTTTATTTTTTTTTCCCCCTGATCTTGCTTATCTCTTCTCTTGTGGCACTCCACATCATGATTGTGCTCTCCTTATGTTTTAGACCTCCTAAGGTTGAAGCCTGGCTTGCATGGGAGCAGGCTGTTTCTTTGAATGTTTAAACCAGTTATCATTAGTCATTAATTCATTTAGTGCTGAAAATTTAGATAGAACTAGGGTCATGCTTTAGTGCTATAGATAAGGACAATGAGGTAATTCTGTACCTGTGATGGCAATCCGGCACCTACCAAAAGCAGCAACAAGGCAGTAAAGCCCAAATATAGAAGTGGGAGTCTTTTTAAAATTAAAGATAAATTGATATGGGAGGCAAAAAAAAAATACATGGAAAAGCCCTTTTTACCAACCTTGATTATAAGAAATACAGCCGAGGAAGAATCAAAGGCTCCATTATAGAGGGTGATGATGGTGGACCGATGTTTTCCAAACAGATTCCCAATCTGGAGAAATAAATTAAAAAGGCTAATCCCCTTTTGTGGCAGCAGGACATAGTATATGAATTCAGCTCTACTTAGGCTAGAATATAAAAAGTTAGATGCTATGGAAGAACAAGCAATTTGTGAAATAGATTTCTTCCATGCCTGTGGCCACTTTTCTTGGGATTTCACCTCCAGACTAGCCTGATACATTTTGAACATGTAGGAAAGGGACATCACAGTTCTCTTTTCCCAGATGGATTTGAATATCCCCAAAAGAGGAAATAAAGATATCTCTGGGATTCCCTCCCCCCCCCCCCCAGTAAAAGTTGTCACAGTTAGACTTATACTTGCCCAAAGTTCTTTTTGAACAGTTTCCTTTCCCACCATCCCTCCCCAATAGGATGCACAAGTGAATAAATTCAAACCTGCATATTTGTGAGAATGAAAAGGATCCCACCAACAGAAATAAATGTCATTGCTGGATACAACATTATTGCAGTGGCTGGAAAGAAGAAAAATCATTGTATTATCATGTTCATAACCAAGACATAGATATCTATCATTTGAAATACTTGTTGTCCACCTTCCATATTCATTCACAGACCTGAACTAGATAATCAGTCATGCCAGTGCATGAAAAGCCATTCATATATTGCCTATACAGCCATTCCAACCTACTAGTTCTCAATGTACATAGTATGGAGCATAGCAAACTGTAGCAACAGATATTTTATACCGGTTCGGGAGGCTGAGAAATTGGTAATAAAAAACATGAGCCCATGGTCTTTGCCCTTGCCTTTGTCTTCTGATAAATAAGATATCAGCCAGATGTGAATGAGCAGTGGTGAGCTAGACAATGCACATGATTTTTGTGGCGAGCTGGTGCCAGCTCAAGCATCTCAACAAAAATACATACAGTAGAATTATTTCTCAAGAGAGGCACACATCCAGACAGATACGTTGTGGCCTTTCAAGATAAATGTATAAATGTACATTAAGATAAATCTCAGAGAATGGCACAAAGAATAGGTAGGATATGGTCTATCCTTCATATCTAACTACTTGTCAAGCTTTGAACAGTCAAAGGATAGCCATTACCCCACATTTAGCCAAAAGAGGTTAGTTTAAACATTGCATTAATAACCAATTACCAAGGCATTCTATGTACCATGTCCTGTCCTTAACTCTATGGTCTATCAATGTCAATAGTTGGACTTATTAAATTGCCTTCAGCTAAAATGAATTAATAGAATAAGGAGAACAAGGATCTTGGGGTTTTTTTTTAAGTATAGTATTAAAGAAAAAAAAAACAGCAATTGTTACCTTTATATGAAAGAAAACCTGGCAGCACAGTATTTCCTTTTCTATGTAACTTTTACGATACAAGGCTTTCTGGAGCTGACAGTCTTAATTTGAACTACAGAATCGGTAAAATTTATTTGAGTTCCCCAAACTGTGTAATTCCATATTGTCCTAGACTTACAACCATTCATTTAGCAACCTTTCAAGTTGTGACACCACTGGGAAAAAAATGGCATTACCAGTTCTCGCAGTTACGCCTGTAACATAGTCCCTGCAGTCACATGATCAGAATTTGTGCCCTTGGCAACTGGCATGGATTTATGATGGCTACAATGTTCCAGGATCATGTGAATGCCATTTGGGCCATACTCGGCTGGCTTTCGATAGGCAAAGTTAGTGGGAGAAACCAGATTTGCTTAATGATGGCATCCTTCACTTAACAATCACAGTTATTCACTTAACGACCATGTCAAAAAAGTCGTAAAATTGGATGCAACTTAACTCTCATTTAGCAATGGAAGTTCTGGTCACCACTGTGATCATAATTCAAGGATTAACTGCGCTGTTGTTACATTCCTAAGTCAGAGCTTGCTACACAGAAAGGGAGGGGGAGTGTGCACATGTTGTGTTTATGTGTATTCAAGCTACTAGCAAGTTCTTTACTCATATCAAGGCACACTCCTATATTCTTGAAAACCACATTTTCTTATGCTGCTAACTTGCTGTGTTAGCAAAAGGAAAGAAACTGCAGAGAACCACCCCCATCTATCCAACATCTCTCAATGATTCATCACCAGTATTCATCTTACTTTATTTAGTGTTTTCTACATACTGACATGTTTAGTGAACTCAAGTGGGCTCTTTGTTCAAAAGCACTCACCTGCTGAAGAAAATGCAATGAGGAGAGTACCCATGGTGTAGGAGGATCTGGAAAACAAAAGGAGAGGCTGAGCTATATGAGATGTTGTTGCCTATTTTCACTTCACCTCCATCAGATACTCCTGGCATGATTTGACTGCTTATTTGTACCCCATGACTATCATTAAGTGTTGTATCCTATGATTCCTGCCATATGTACCATTT
>JANHFJ010001610.1:77029-88280 GCA_032468195.1 Cerberus rynchops
GCCAAGGCAAGTGCTCCAAATGCATTGACCAGCTACTGCCTGGACAGCGTGTAGCCCATTAGGTGCCAGAGAAGGACCAGAGTTTAAGATACATATGTGTGGTGACAGTGGTACCTTACTGGAGGAAGGATACGGTTTTGTGCTCAGCTCTGTTTTTTGCCTTTCATAGCCTGGACTTCAATGGGTTACACAACAACAGGCAGCTGCTTATTTGAGGGGTGATAAATTATGGACGCAAAAAAGAGTTTGGCTTCATTCACGTCACCAGCTCGTCACTCCTGCTTCTACCAGCCTTTCTCAAAAACGTCACCTTTATCCCCCACTGCCTGTTGTCTTTTTTTTTTTTGCTTCCACGCCACTCAGATGAAGAGCAGAGGTCAGCTGTTGCCTATCTTGATCCATTTGGTGCCAGAGTCCTCTGCCACAGGCTGAACTGAAACCAGAGGACCCCCACAGCTCCTTATGTTGATCTTTTCAGGATGGACTTTATTGGTTCACTGGGCCTAATGTGGTTTCTAAAGGGATTTTGCTAAAGTTGAGCAACAACTGTTTGGGTTGTCCATTCAAGGATTCATTTGGATATTGAGGAAAATCATTCACAACTTCGAGAAACATTAAAAGCAACACTCCAGAAAATGGATTTTAAAGTCCAGGACAACTGTTAAGTTTTCTTCAGAGACCGGAGGGACATGAGGGTTCTCTTGAAAACGGAATCATGAGAGATAGCCAAAATCTTTCCTTCCTTTTCAAGTGCCCCTTTGCCCACCTTGGTGCATCGCTCTTTTCTGTAGAGGATAGCAACTGGAGAATTAGATGATGCTTCCTGAAGAGACTTGATCTGGCCCAACGGCCTCCAGCTGCTGATGTTGTCACTGTAAAAAGGTTGTAGAGGATGAATTATGCCAAAGGATAGAAGTGCGGTGGTGGGAATGAAAATTCTTCATTGTTAAAGAAGGTTCTAGTGTTAAGATGGGAGAACGGTTTCATCCCTGGCTCATTATCACATGCAGCCACTGGCACATATTGAATTCTGATCTGGCATCAATTGCAGGGAGGGGGAAGGAAACCCTACAGGATGAAGGAAATGTTGCTGGGAAGAATGACAGGGATAAGTTCAAAGCCAGGGTTTAGGAATGCAAGGAAAGCAATAAAAAAATATTTAAAGACCCATTAAGTATAGTCAGGATTTTCAGAATGAAACCTGAAGATACCAGAAGGAATTCCTTCAGGAAGATGAAGACAAAAGCAACCGTGGCAGGTAAAAGAACCTGTCTCATTTCATCACTGATTATTAAATAGGGGAGAGAGAGAAAGGAGGAAGAGGTGGTAAATGCCTTCTTTCTCCTATTCTATATATTAATCTGATCTTTGAGGAAACACTGTTAGAATGCAGGGCAAACATGGGCATGTTGATTCCTTTCCTTTCCTCTCCATTTAAGTAGTGTTATTTTTCACAATAAGTATGTCCAGCCAGATGACGGTTACTTTTAAGTAGTTGGGGAGTCCTTTCATACAATTTGAACATTTGCCAATCTTCCTCCTTCCTCCTTGGTTTAGCAAATGCATCTGCTAGCGGTTATTTTACTCCTACATCTCAGGATATAAATGGAGCTGGTGGAAGTGTGTACAGTTATCACCTACTCGTGTGGATGGATGGACCTCTGTGGTACTAATTTCTTAACTCTTTCTTAGCTTGATAAGCACGTAGCCCCAATTCCCACCAGTGGAGTGTTGCATTGTTTCAAAGTTGTCTAAGTGAGATACAAAACTACACACCTGATTCCAGTTAGCAACCCAAGCAGTTTTGCTCTAGAGTCTTCTCACTTCCATTCAATTACCCTGAAGGCCTGGTTTGTTTCCCGGTATGTACCATCGCTGGACTTTCTGAAGGATAAACCATTGTGTGTGGATTCCCTGCATTTTGGACACCTGGAGTTGGGGGAGGGGAAGATTCCTCTGTCAGAAGCTGCTGCTTCCTCTCCATGACAGAGTGAGTTTGTTCCCGCGCCTTTCTTTTGGGTGGAGTGGTAATTCATCATAGCAATGTGGCTAAAAGCTGGAAGATGCTGAAGGGCTTGTTTTAACACGACTTGCAAACTCTAATCGTCTTACAAGGTTAATGAATGTTCAGTGAAGTTTCCTCTTTTCTGAGAATCAAGGGTTTTTTAATCTCTGCAAAAGCAGCTTCTGAGCAAATGGCTAATGCACACATTAAGGCCCATCTTGGCTTGCATAAAGATTACAGAACACAGTTACAGGAGAATTAGAGTTGAGAGCAGGGCCATCCCTTATGTTGAGTGTTAGGAACGGATGAATGTCATCACTTTCCAATCCAATACTCCCTGCTTGAACTGATCTTGATGTTGGTTTTGTGTTGGGAAACTTCAGAGAAGACATTTTTGGGTGACCATTAAAACAGCGATGGGGTGGAGGCTGAAAAATGAATATAGATGGGTCATTCTCAGATGCCTTGGAAAGGACTGTTATATAAAATGAAATAATGCAGGTCTGTTTGGGTCACAAGGAAGCAGGAAGGGTAATCAACATCTGTCCCAATATATCTGTAAATTCCTTTCACCCAGATGACAAAGATAGGCCAGAGAGCTTTTATGGGGAGAAAAGAGAAGCTTCCAATTTCTTCCCCTCCCCTTTTTCTGCCCAAGCTCCAGCAAAAGCCACAGGCCTGAATTATGGATGAGACTCCTTGGGTTACAGCCGTTGCTTGCATCGCACCAGAGAAGAGTCCAGAGACAGTCAACATTAGCTGTGCAGCTCCCTTCCCCAGGCTCAAGAGAGGAAGGCTTTGTTTCTCTCCCAGGCTCTCTTTTCCCTGGAGGGAAAATCAGCCTGCGTTATGAGAGGAAATGGCTATCATCCACACGATGTCTGTG
Source organism: Cerberus rynchops (assembly GCA_032468195.1). Classification (NCBI taxonomy): domain Eukaryota; kingdom Metazoa; phylum Chordata; class Lepidosauria; order Squamata; family Homalopsidae; genus Cerberus; species Cerberus rynchops. The sequence continues at coordinate 79,921 of JANHFJ010001610.1, forward strand.
AAGGTTTCTTTCCACTCGGTTAACATATGAGACGGAAGGTGGTGGTTTTGCAAGGCGGGGGGGGGGGGGGCAGAGAAAGAGAACACAGAACCAGATTATCTTCCCTTATTACAGTGCTGGGCCAGTCTTACCTTGGTGTTGGTGGCAATCAGCAGCTGGCAGGAAAGCTCCCTTTGGCCTAGTGTTCATACATGCTTGGCTCCTCTGGCATGTTGTTTCTAAGTGGGTCATTATAAAACCTGAGCTTACAGTTTTGCAGCACAATAAGAGGCAGAAGGATAGCTACAGAAGAGACGGGGCCCTTTTGAGGCTCAGGACCAGGGGCTGCCAGCTTCGTACCTCGCCAGCTAACAACTCCCTTTTTCAGGCCTCCCATTTCAATTGAATTCTGCCAGCAGAAGGAGGAGAGTCGCAATATCCATTTCAAGGGAAATAGCCTAAAATGAAGTAGAGAAAATACTTCAGCCCTTCCTCCCTCTACCACCACCACCACACACACCCCCAGCCTCCCAATTGAATCTCTACTCCTGGAGTACTAGCTGCGCCAGCCATCACACACTCCATCAACGGGAGCTTTTCCTCAGAGCACTTTGTATAGAAGGATTAAAAATAAAAGGGAATGTAATATGTGCCTTGCTTGAAGGAACTTTCTTGCAGTTTGAAGCGTTAGGGTGCCGATCAGAATAGGGTTGAGTTCAGATCTCCAAGTTATGGAGGAGGTAGCTTGAAAAACTCCCCACTTCTGTGTGGTGCTTGTCAGAAAGAGATGGGAGGCTGGAGGGAGTGGGAAGAGAAGAGGACTCGAGTGGAGGTGGTGTGAACTACTGAAACAGCATTGGCAGCTTGTGTTACTCGTTCATCACGTCACACCACCCACACAAAATGCATACAGAGGTAGGGAACCATGCACACGTGCACGGGGAGCGCTCATGGGAGACCATCTGTGAAGAGACACGCATGGCCAAACCTTTGCTTGGCTTGCCTAGTGAAGTGCATACACAGGCATGCTTGCATCTCACGTGGGATTGTGCCTTGCCTGGTTGCCAACTTTGTGCCTCCGTAAATCTCACGGTGGAGGATGTTTCTCTCTACAGTCAAGCTCTTAGAAAATGGGGGGAGGGGAGGGAACTTTGGCTCCCTTGTAACACAATTAAAACAGCAGTCAGTACTCAGCAACCAAAGGTAAGAGTTGGGATACGTAACTTGACAAAAGATTTTTCAAAATATCTACAAAAAGGAAAAGTTGTCTAGAGTAGAACATTGTCAATCTAGTCTGATTGTTTAAAATTTCATTGAAAACTTAATGATTGAGCCTACTGGTTTGTACTTAATGAAGCTACTATAATGAGACAATACAATGGACTATTCAATTACGGTAGTATATACGGTAGCTTTCTTAGACCAGCTCATATGATCAGTGGACAAAGGGGAGTGAGCACTACTGAAGTACTCCACCTTCACAGATTCCTGGAAGCAAAGAGCCTTAACCCATGTTCTTCTCTTGCAGGCTTGGCTCCTACCTTCCTCCTGCTGTTGACCTTGCCCTTTGGCTCTTCAATGTGTCCTATGCTTTGCACCTGCTACTTTTCCCCACCCACCGTGAGCTGCCAGGCCAATAACTTCTCCTCGGTGCCACGGATACTCCCGCCTAATGCCCAGCGCCTATTTCTACAAAACAACCTGATTGGGACCCTGAGACCTGGAATGTTTGGGCCCAGCCTCATCACCCTCTGGCTCTACTCCAACAATATCTCCTCCATCCAGCCTGGCACTTTTCGCCATCTCCAGATTCTTGAGGAGCTGGATCTGGGGGACAACCGCAATTTGCGCACACTTGAACCAGATACTTTCCGTGGACTTGAACGGCTGCAGTCTTTGCACCTCTATCGCTGTCAGCTGAGCAGCCTCCCAAACAATATCTTCCGCAACCTTTACAGCCTCCAATACCTCTACCTTCAGGAAAACAACCTGCTTTGCCTACAGGTGAGCAATCTGCTGAAATCTGGCCTAGCATGAGCAAGGTTGAGAAATCTTTTCTTAGGCAGAAGGCCAAACTCCGAAATATATGCAAGGCTGATTAAAAGACCTGGGCAGTATCAGGGCAGAAAGTCATGACCCGAACATGATGAAAAGAATGTTATGCAGCCTGTGAGCCATAAATTATCCTGTTCCACTCTAGAAGGATGGTGGTGGGGCAGAGAGAAAGGTGACCCTCCTTCCCTTAGAGTTGTCCTTTCCCCAGCTGGAAGATGTTGGGTTCTTGTAAGAATGAGCTTGGCGCTGCCCAAAAATTTTCCGAAATTATATAGCTGGGAAGCAGGAAAAAAACTGAATCTGAAGAAAACATGGCTTCTGGGTTTTGAGTAAAATAGATGGGAGAGAGCTAATTTGGCAGGACAGGGATGTGACATGAAAGGATTTACTTCTGAAGAATAATATGAAAATAGATGGTTTAATGTTTGAAATATTCCCCAAGAGAGTAATACCCCCTTCCAATTTTTCTGAAAGCTGGCAAAAAAACCCAAAAACCTTGGTGTGGCTCTCATCACCTTCATCTTCATGCTGGATCATCCCGAAAGGCACCATGCCCTGCCAGCAATTCACTCTAAAACCACACACCTATCCAGCTGCAGGCGCTGTGGCTTAAGAGTGGAGAAACTGCAGTCTGACCCTGCAGCAGTAAAAATGCATTTACAGATTATGCCTCACCGCCTCCAGCCACATCCTTAGTTGAAGGAGACAATGGTAGTTGCACGCGGAGGGAGACCGTTTCTCTCTTGTGCTGTGGGACATTAAAGAACAGGAATCGATGTAATAAAAGCATGTTAGGCTCCCATGCAACAGCAGACTGAAGTAGGGAGAAGCAGGGGAAGGTTGGCTGAAGGGTCTGAGATGTAAGGCAATGCATTGAGTTTGCAGGGGTAGGATGGGCCACTCGGGTGAGCCCATTTCACGAAAGCAGAATTTCACCGCTTTCATTCTTCCTCTGTCTCCAGGATGACCTTTTTGTGGACTTAGCTAACCTGAGCCATCTTTTTCTGCACGGGAACAAAATTTGGAAGCTCTCAGAGAATGTCTTCCATGGACTGTCTGGATTAGACCGCCTGTTGCTGCACCGGAATCACCTGCACACCATCCCCATGTGGGCTTTTCGTGATTTGGGAAAGCTTACCATTCTATATTTGTTCAACAATAGCCTGACAACTCTGTCTGGAGAAACACTCTCAGATTTGCCCTCCCTGGAGTTTCTGCGCCTCAACAACAATCCCTGGGCCTGTGACTGCCGTGCCTACTCCCTTTGGTCCTGGTTCCAGCGCACGCATGTCTCCATCTCAGACGTCATATGCACCTCTCCTGCAGAGCGCAAGGGACATGACATGCGCTATCTGAATGAAGCAGTCTTTCAAGGCTGCCCTCCGACCAACCATCACCCCATTGAGTTTGACTGGAGCTGTAGGCCTGAATGGGAGAGTGGACCGGCTCACCCCCATCCTCGCCCCCACCCTCACCCCCATCCACACCCTCATCCTCACCCACACCCAAATGGCTCATCTAATCATCTCTATGGCCTTGGAGGATCCCCTCCTGCTGATCCTTCCTCCTTCTATAGGGATGTCCCAGCCAATGACATCCAGAGCCCCAAGTATGATCCACCCACCGAAGATAACTACTGGGGGAGTTATGGTAATGGAGAAGGAAGCCAACTGAAAAAGGGATGCCTAGGAACTTCTTGTTCTTCTCTGGACTCCGGAGCAATCAGGATCGGCTTCCGGTTATTTCTCCTTTCCTGTCTATTCCTTCTGTTGGAACTTTCATAGTTTTGACAATGGAGGGTGGTTACTCTACTGATTGCTAACAGAGTCTGGGAACTTTGAGACTGTGGGGAGGCTGGATCCCTACCCAGCACTTAGCTGAGGCCAAAGTGATTCACCTTCACCCTAACCCAGGGGTAAAGGAAGACTGACTAGGTCTGTTACTGCTGCTGCTGCTGCTTTCTGGCCAATCGTGAGACTTGAAGCCACTTTCTATGTGGCACCTGTTATATTTCATGAACATATGGCAAGGGCAATCCATTTTTTTTTTTATTTCCAGAGCGTTGCAAAACTCTCCTGTTAGAGATGTTCCTCAAATCCTACGGCTTCTTGAGTGTGTAAGAAGCCTTCTGTAGTCTCCATATCCTCTACAGGGCAAGGATCTCTTCTGTGCATGAGAAGGAACTATGGACAAGGACCTCTTTTTTTCAGAGCCTCCATTCTTTTAACAATATCCTTTCACGCATATAAGTGCCTGCTCTGTCTCATAGGATAGGACCCCCTCAACTAAAGGATACCATGTCCTCTTCCAGAACTAAAGGGGAAAAAAAAAATCCAAATTTGGGGCTCTGATCACTCTTGACTTCTTATCATCTGGTGTTTTTTTTTAATTATTTGAAGGAACACCAGGGGAGCAATTTACACACTTAATTGTAATGTTGGTCATCTTAATTGATAGGGGTGTGATGATGGAAGTTTGCGCCACTGGCTATTGAAACCGGAAATTGTTGGATGACTCTTGAGTAGATAGGGAACCATTCAGCTTCTCAGTAATCCATATCAAATATTCTTAACAATGGGTTTTCTGCACTGACAAGCAGTTAGTTCAAATCTGCCTTCCCCAATTCAGTGACATCCGACAACTTGAACTAAAACTCCCAACACCTTCAGCCACCAATGATCATTGGTTACATCTACTTGGTTTGACTGGAAGTCTGATCTAGTATAAGAGGGCGCCAGGTTGTGGAAGGCTGGATTCAATTATTTTTGCAGTCCCTTCACTTCTGTAATTAAATCTTTAGAGAAAGGTTGCAATCATATGATAAATTCATGTGAATTGATCTTTATTCATAAAAAGAATGGTCTTAATTTTGATGGGTGTGACTTTCCTCTGGTGCCTCCATGTCTCCCCTTTTACCACAATGGACAGTTAGAGAAATATTAAACTATTTTGATATAGCTGGAACAATTTAGTCACTCAACCAAATGAACAATGTAATACACAACGATTCAGTGCATTGTGAACTAAGCTTCTTAAACATTCCATGGAATAACCCAGAAAGTAGCTTGAAAGGGAAGCTTCTTTCCTATCCACATTTTCCCTACTACCCATCCTTGTACTGGTACCAGTTGAAATACCTTCCCATCCGGTCCAATGCCCTTGGTCTGCTGAAAAAGATCGCTGAAGTTATCTGGGCTTTCCACTTGTTCAAAACACACATCAGTGCAACTATTCTTCCTAAGATCAAGACTGTAACCAATCTTTGCCAAAGGATACACACAGTCTAGAAGGAACCTGCATGAGCCTGACTCCCTGATGTATACTTCTATAATGCAAATGGTTCCTGCAGTTATGTGTTTACTTTGTCAAATGGTAGGCCTAAAAATAATGCACTTGACTGAAGAGATTCTGGAGATTTCTGGAGTTGGACTAATTCCAACTGTACTAGAAGTTGGTCAGCAAACAGGTTACCTTAGCTGTTGTTACAGAGTTACTGTAGATTGAAATTGTATTTCCCCCTCTGATCAGATCAAACTACTGATTGAGTAGCCTAATTATGCTGCCTTTAAACACAAATATTTGAGTGGTTTACACAGTACAGAATGCAACAATTAAAATGCCTTAATTTTAAAGCTTTGGATCACCCTTAATTTGCCCTTTGGGGAGGAAGTTGCTGGGTGTGCTAGGAACACAGACATCGCTTGGCCAGGCCCACAGCAGCCATGGGGAAAAATAGCGTTATCCTGGAAGTGTGTTGCAAAATGTTAGATATAGTTGGAAAAGAAGAGCCTAATGAGATCAAGTCAGAAGAAGAAGCATGAAAGACCTCCACTCAGAGTCTCAAAAATAACACCTTCAAAGCCATCCCGCTCATTATGGTGTCAGGTGGAAATATTCCATCTGAGTAAGATGGAAAGCCATTGCAAGGATTCCTATGAGTGTTAGGAAAGAATCAGAGTTGTAAGTAGCGCTAGTGTTCATTTTTCAGGTCCATTCAGTTATTCTTTCTATAGAAGAGAACATTCTCCAGGACCAATGCAGAGCCTTGCTAGCATAGGGCTGATCATAAATGATGTTCAAAATACAGTGGTACCTTGGTACGCCACTACTTTGAATTTGATACTCAAAGCATTTTGACGCAAAAAATTTGTCCTGATATTCATTGTTTGTTTGGTACTCAACGCATAAGCTAGAACCTATCAGTGATGGCTGCCTTCTGACTCACTACATTGTTCCTATGGGGAAATTTTGTTTGGTACTCATCATTTTGGGAACTCATAGCACCTCCCAGAATCAATTAACAATCAGTACTAAAGTGCCACTGTAATTTTTTTCCCCCCAACCTCTCATTTTCTGATTATGCAGAATTCTTCCTGGGTACCACATATTAAAAAGTACACAGGTATATTGTTCTCATTCTAAAGAAGAAAGTCTGTTACCAATAATTCAAATGAAACAGAAATTGTCCTTTAAGTGACTTGTTACTTTGAAAATGTTCTGTGTTGGCACTTTTCATAGTTTTTCTTTTGTTTTAAGATTTGTTTCGCTTGGTTTCTTTTGTTTATTTGCCAAAACCTTTACTTTTTGGCAACACAATATATTAAACAATTTTTTTTCTACTTCTTTCCTTCCCTGTGTTTGCCAACAGGAAGAGACAGGCTAAATCCAACACTCCTATCTGCTCTGTTAGATTTGTTTTGAGTTTTCAAAATATGTCAGCTTAGTCTGTTTTACAGCAATATGGGAGATCCAGTGCTTTCTAAAATAAATAGAACCCTGACCTATGTATCTAGATCAGTGTTTCCCAACCTCAACAAATTTAAGAGGTTTGGACTTCAATTCCCAGCAATGCTGGCTGGGGAATTCTGGGAGTTGAAGTCCAAGCCTCTTAAATTTGTTGAGGTTGGGAAACACTGATCTAGAGGGATCTGTGGGTTTTATGGCTGGCACCAGGGTTTCTGATGCTTAATAATCTTCTGAAGGCTGCAAATTGTGGCAGAGCAGTAGGGCTAGAGAGGGTCTTTCTCAGCATGTGGAAAAGGACAGAGTTGTTGGCCCTTGGGCTGAAATGGCAGGAAGAGCATCTATCCTCCTAGTCTAAGGGCGGCTTTCTTAATTTAACTTCACATAAGGGAGAGAGAGGAGAGCTGGAAGATAGAGCTATTTTTAGCCTTTGTATGCTAGTAGTCAGAGTTACTGTAAATGTGAGCATACAGGTGCAGGGTGTCTCTGTGCACGCTGGCGGACATATCTACATGTATGCTTCATGCTTGGGGGGCAAGAGTTAAGCAGAGAGCAGATTATTACCCGGATTTCAGAAATGGGAAGAGGGAGGAGAATTGGGGTTGTGGGGGGAGGTGTAGGCAGGATGGTCTGCAGAATTACTCCATAATGTTGGGGAGAGGGTTAGGCTGGGAGTGAGTGGGTCAACTGAAGTTAGGGTTAATTGGCAGGGGGTTGCACACTAAGGCCAAGGCTGCAGTAAGGGCCATGCTGAGCCGTGAATCGGGAGGAAAGTGCCATTAAATCTGCCAGCAAGACTCCAGCAGGCTGAGTCTTTCCAGGTCAGGTAATTATCCTTGTGAAATATTCATGACCCCTTATCCCAGATGCTATTTCAGAGCAGCAGGGAGAAAGAGAGATTGGGATGTGAGAATGAAAGCTCCAGAAGATATACAGGCACACACCTACCTCACAGCATGGATCTTTACAAATTACACACATCCCAGGGCTTCCAGCCCACCCCTTTCCCTTCAATGCACACAAACACTCGCACCTTGTGCACACAGGGTTTCATGTTCCCAGAGATGTTTAAGGTTGTGGATTTGAAACCTGGGTATATCCTAATTAATCTTCACCCTTTCTCCCTCTCCTATAGCATCTGTTTGTGTGATCAGCTGCTGCATAAATTGGAAAAGCTCAGCATTTCCAAAGTGACAACAAAAGTGTTTTCTTAGGAATCTGTCCATTTTCCCCAACCTGGCACAGCTGGACTGAGAGTGGCATGGGCTGAGAGTGTCAGGTGGGCAATGTTTGGTTGGGCCAGACCAATCGAAGTCAACAATGGTCTATGTGAAAGTTATTGGGAATTTGCTCTCTCCTGTAACCATAGCCATCCATTTTTCTTTTCCTCCATTTGTTTTGGCTGTAAGCTTTTAATTCTCTGTTAAGTGAGTAGCAAATCAGCAGTAAGGCAAATCACACAGAGATTAGAACGGCTGAGATGGTAATTCAGAATAACTGAATAACAGACTTGGAAGGGAACTTGAATGTCTTCTAATCCAACTTCCTGGTCAAGCAGGAAACCTATATCATTTCAGACAAAT
>JANHFJ010001610.1:151580-165678 GCA_032468195.1 Cerberus rynchops
TTAAAAGTTCCAGCCTTAGCCCCCCCCCCCCCGATAGGATCACATGACTGGATTTCAGGTACTCAGTAACTGTGCCACATCTACAGCTGTTTGCAGCATCTTGCAGTTACATGACCGTGTCTTACAATAGTTTTGCAGAAAACTGACATTTATTTCTGGTATTTGGCAAAACCACACTCATAGTGAACCATTGGTTCACTTAGCAACAACCATTGCAAAGGCCATCACCTGACTGACCCCGTTTTATGAGTGTCATGAGTTACAGCCATGATCGGCAAGCTCTTCTACAATCATTGACTCAAGGTTTGCCTTTAAATGCCTTTTTAAAACACAGCTGGGATTGGAAGCAGATTAATGAGGGTGGGTTATTTATTGGTAATAAATAACAAGTATCTGAAGTATTTGCAGGGCTACAAACTACCTTGCTTTTTTCTTTGTTTCCCCCTGAAGGATGATAGTGGAAAAATAGATCTATGTGTTGATTGCCACAGAAATTAATAAGCTTCATGTGCACATCCCTTGCAGTGATGTCGGCACAAGGCTAACTAACTTTATCCTATTCTGGGTGTTTGTTTGTTTGTTTGTTTGTTTGTTTGTTTGTTTTTTAAGCTCAGCACTGATGCTGGGAAATGAACAATTCTGAATGAGGGTAGCTGACTAAGGAAAAGCAAGGCAAAATATCAAACAAATAATGGCATTGTCCTAAAAGATATGGAAGTCCCCATCACTCGTGGTCTCAAACTTGTCTTACACTGATCCACATAACACTTTAGCTCCAGAAAATTTCTAAGGAGATCATGAATACAATCCTTCCTGTCTTCTGATGCCAGATCAGACAGCGTCCTACTTAGAGAAATGCAATTCCTCATTTTAGGCTGGATGGATTGGGAACATCACTATTCTATGTCTTTGCCATGTTCTAAAGTAACCCCTAATTAAATGCTTCTGATACTGCTGTTAAAGAGGTCTTCTCTCATTCGCTATGTCTTGGCCATTGGCCTATTCTTATTCTTCCAGTATCTTGGCTAAGGTGATCAGGTAGACAGTGATGTATCAACTCCATTTACTCAGGATGAAATGAGTAAGATAAATCCATTTCACTCTAGTGTTCATGATGCAGACTGTTCCAATTGCCCCTGGAAGACAGACCTGTATTGAGGGACAAGATCTGCTAAGCATTTTCTAATGGACAATGGCTACAGTATCTTTCCGGGCTGGTCAGGAACAATAGGTTTTGCAGCAGCCCCTCTTCTGCCTTGTAGGGAAATGGTCCAGCAGGAAGAGAGCCTGGAAAACTACTGGCCTTCCCAATTGTACTGCAGGCCTCTACCTCTTCCTTTTGCATTTGTGCAAAATGATTTGAGAAAAAAAACATTAAGAGGAATAGAAAGATGGACCCATTTAAATGCCATTATCATGTTTTTCCTCTCCCAGTACATCAGGCATGAGAGCATCACTCATGAGAGGCTGCTTTAAAATCAGATGAGTGACAAACTGAAGTAGTGTCACTTTGTGTTTAATACACATACACAGATGAGATACACACACACACACACACACACACACACGACCCCCACACACAATATGGATAGATAACAGACAGATGATACAGATGATAGATAGATAGATAGATAGATAGATAGATAGATAGATAGATAGATAGATAGATAGATAGATGGGTTGGTGGATGGCTGATGTGTTGATGAAAGGATGGATAGATGGATGGACATTGCTCTAAAGCAGGGGAGTCAAACTTGTGTTGTCACGGCATCATCATGTGATGTATCATGACTTCTTCCCCCTTCACTAAACGGGTGTGGGTGTGGCCAGCACGTCACGCATCCAGCCTGTGGCCTGCCAGTTTGACAGCCCCACTCTAAAGGAAAGTTGTAATAGGTAGGAATGGTAAGTATAACCTGTTCTGGCTCCCTTATGGATTTGCAATTTAAAAGTAGCCCTTGAAACGTTACTTTTAGACAGCCAAATATATCCGCAAATAGGCCCTTTTCCAGCTTTGATAGTTGTATCGGTTGAACTCTTTTCCAACTGTTACACACTCAGTTATTTTTGCACAGGTTCTACTATACAGTAGTAAAATGGTGTCAGTGGGCTCCAATATACCAAGGGATACTTTTCTTGGTGTCTTTAAACCTCCCCCCCCCAAGTTGGTATTATACATAATGGAATGATGTACAACAAAATGTCAGATTCTAGTTTCACATTTATTTCCCAAAATGAAGAATATTTCTGAAAAAGGTCCTAGGTATTCTTAGAAAATGATGAAGGATCAGCATCATTTGTTTGGAAACACTCCTAACTCACCAGAAAAAAAAAAAGATTGAGCAATTGTGGAATGCTGGGCGAGAAAGTATTACAAGATCATCTTACCAGCGTGTCTCCTAGTAAACGGATGTTTTGTGACTACAAGGCCCACCAGGGTAGCCATTCATGAGTAGGCAAGTCCCATTATGGCCTCCATTCAGTGAAAGTGCTATGTTTCTAAATGCTGCTCATCTTGCAATTTTCACACTTAGCTTCTGCAGTATGCTATACAGAGAGGAGTCCTTGAAACCATTTCAAAAAATTCCACTGATTCAGAATATGGCAGCCAGACTTCAAACAGGAATAGGCCAAATATGATTTGCCCTGGCTACCATATTCATTGAGGGCTGATGACTTGACCTTTTAAGGTTGAAGTTGCCAGAGGTGTAAATGTGGGGTGAACAATCCTGTCCCCTCTGTTGTTGTGGAATAGAATACTTATCAATCACAGCCAATAGTGCCTTCGCCTCATTTTTACCATGCCACAACAATTGACTGGAAACTTGCAGATATTTTTGAGTAGACCTAAAACATTTTCAAGGTTGATTCTAGTACAGATAATCCTCAACTTACAGCAGTTCATTTAGTGACCGTTCAAACTTACAACACTGGAAAAAAGTGACTTGGGACCATTTTTCACCCTTATGACTGTTACAGCACAAAGTCAGATGCTTGGCAACTAATTCATATTTATGACAGTTGCAGTGTCTTGGGGTCATGTGATCACCTTTTGTGACCTTCTGACAAGCAAAGTCAATGGGGAAGCCAGATTCACTTAACTGTTATTAACTTAACTGCAGTGATTCACTCAGCAACTGTGGCAAGAAAGGTCAAAATTCACTGAATAAATGTCTTACTTAGCAACAGAAATGTTGGGCTTAATTGTGGTCATAAATCGAGGACTACCTCTATAGAGAATTTATTCCCAAGGAAGAGTTGGCCCAGTCCAGTGAAATGCTACTTTATGTATCTCATAAAACATTTTTAACCATGTTTCCATCATTCTATTTTTAATCTACCTATATTTTATCACTCAGTTACCAGTTGGCTTATTTAGTTTTTAAGACATTTATTGGGTTTAATGTTGCATAGAAAATTATTTAATTTTACTGTTGAATTACTGTATGGCTTTATTTTGTTTAAGAAAAACCACAGCCTGCTCTTAATAGAAAGGCAGCAATACAATTTCCATATAAATAAATAAAAAGTTTGGCTGGGATCTACCAGTGCAAATCCAGTTGCTAGGATTTTAAAATTTATTTTGGAAGGGCCCAGACAGAAAGTCAGTCATGAAAAATTGGCACTTCTATTCTTCTGACACAAGTCTTGTTAAATCAATGCCTTCCTGCATTTCTGTAGCATACAAACCTTGTCACACTTGCAATCAAGACAGATCAAAGAACAATATCTGGAAAAATTCACAGCACTCAAAAGGCCATTAAATTCATCTCTTGGGGACAATTCACGGGGAGGTGGCTTGTGTTATAAAGCTCAAAACAGGATTGGGGGCTAAGGCACAACCTGCAGCATTCATTACCAAACAATGATCTAACACGGCATCAAATTTTTGACACCCCAACAATCGTTGCCAAAACCCAGAGGAACAGAGTCACAAGGGACTTCCTGCAACTGTTGGCAAACAATAATCCCTTTGAATTTACTTCTGGGGTTTTGCAGACACTCCCTGATTCTCTCTGGCATAATTATCAGGCAGGGAGGAAGGAAGTGGTGAGAGCCCATTTCCTCCCCAGAGCCAAACAACCCTGAAAATTTATGACTGGGGAGGGCTATCGAAGGTGCTATAAGGTTAGACACAGTACTCCACCCTGCCAACTCTTCATCCAAGATCTTGGTCTGTAATGCTTACTGACTGATGTTCTAATTGTCTATTTAAAAATCACTGAGCTTTTTAAAATACCCTGCAAAAAAATAGAGTTTTGTTTCTATATATAAAAAATATAGATATAAATATAGATAGGCATTTGTTGAGAATTAAAAGCACCTCAAGTTATTTTCATAGTTCCCAAATGTAATGTTCTCACAGTATTGTCTCATCCCTTTGCTCACGGCGCCTTGCTCCATCTGTTAGGCACACCAATTCTGCATTCTGTTCTCCATCATCCACAATTCCCCACTTTCCCCATGCCTGGTTTATAAAGAGGTGGCTTCATTGTTCAGCAAGCCATTGGCAGCTGTATTGTCCTGGAATTTCATAGGAGCATCATCTTTAGCCATTTGCTTCCGAATAAGTTTGTGGCGGTAGTAGAAGAGGTAGCAGGGGAGCAGGAAGCCCATAAATGAGAAGATAAGGAGAGCAAGATTCACCTATGAATAAAGCAAGGAAGATCATTTATCTAACATCATACCCATGAAGTATGTCCATTTATGATCAGTGACATAACTGGTATGAAATTGCTAGTTTTGTTTCTGTACTAACTTCCTGAAGGAAGACTACTTTGATTGCGTCAAAGCCCTAATTTTCTGCATTAATATTCTTTCATTCAAAATGGGATTGCATACATTTATTTATTTTAGAGATAATTACACTACATGGTCATATAAAACCATCCACGAATTGTTCTCCCTATCGTGCAACAACTTCCTAGAGAAAAACTCAGATGACAAAGCCAGTCAGAGCAATTCTGTACCTTGTGGAGCTTATGTGACATCGCTAATCTCTCTCTTTTTCCAAATCTGTAAAGCACTATTTAAAAACCCTTTTTAAAAGGTTGCTGTTGGGGAGTGAGAATTGAAAATTAGACATAGGATATATGTGGGTTTGGGTACAATAACTTTGGGGAAAACAAAGTAAGGAATATGATGATGTGCAAAGTACAGAACAAGAAAACGGAGAGCCCTAAAATATTGGGTAGAAGCATGGGTAGAAGCATATCAGCTTGGCACTGAGCTTGCTTGATTGTTTTTTAGTAAATCTTAATAATAAAGTGAATTCCACACTGGCTGTTAAAAAACACCACTTTCCTTCTTCAAGAAACTCCTATCTTCATTCAAACAGCTGAAACTCACCCAGAAGGGATCCCCATGTAATGGCCCCACCATAGTCATGAAAAGTGGCTGTTGAAGGAGAGCAAATACAGCACTGATCAAAGACTGGAGTCCGGTCAATGTACCAAAGTGATTGGAAGGGTACCTGTTGATCAAACATAATATGAAGAAAATGACTCTCAAAAAGCCAGAGAGACTATTGATAACCCTTACCCCAACATCTACACAGAAATATCAATTCTTAACAACCACGAGTTTCTATTTTGTTTGAAGAAATGGAAATCTATCAATTGTTCAGGGTTGGGGAGCCTGTGGTCCTCTAGAAACCGCTAAACTGCAACTCTCTGCAGTCCAGTCAATATGACTAATGACGGAGAACGCTGGGAACGATAGTTCAACAACCTCTAGAAGGCCACAGGTTCCCCACCCTGCTCAAAAACTGTCCAATCTATCAATATTATAAAGATTTAGGAGCCTCAATGGAGTAAACGTGTATTTAGGTCTAAGAAAATGCTAATGGAAAATGTAACGACAAGATAAACTGCCACTCTTGTTTAAAAACCATGAACAGTATTTAGACTCAGTAATTGGAAAAGGAATTTAACCGATGCTTGTCTTCTACTTCATCCACTTCCATTCTTAGGGAAGGTTTGCTCCCTCGGGGAAAAAAGACAATAAGCAAGGAAAGAAAGCCAAACTCCCAGAGCTTCCTTCTTCTTGGACAGATTGTGCTGCTCAGACTAGAAAGACTGCCTCACTTTAATCTGAGTACCAGACCATTCTACCAAACTAGGCCAATCCCCTCTCACCCATTCTCAAGTGCAAAAGATTCCCCCCAGTGGCATAACTTACACAGCAGCATAGAGACCTCCACAGGCAGAATGGAAAAAGCCGCGCACCATGGTGTGAAGAATGAAGGTCACGTACTGTAGGGGAAGAGATGGAAAGAAAGAAAGGAGGAAACCAACATGAGTCATTAAACGAAAAGGAGGTGTTGAGGGAAGGAAAACAGCACTGAGGCAACAGAAGAGCATTATCAAGGAAAATCAGAGAGGAATTAAGAACACAATAGAAGTTACCTGCAGAGGAAGGTTGTTGATCAAGCAGGTGATACCAAACCCAACCAACAGAAGGTTGGTGGTGACAAAAGCACGGATAGCATTGGTGAGTTTCTGGATCTTAAGGTAGCGGACTTTAGGTGGAATTCCTTTCATCTCAGGACTAGGAAGATAAAGGTAAATAATCTTTATTCCTCCGATCAAGTGCCCCAGCATCTCTACCCTCAAGCATGGGTTTTATTCTACATTTGCTGTTTTGACATTTGGAAATTATCGAAGTCTCACTTGATAGATCCGGCACGGTTTATATTTCCTGGTGCATCCACACAATCCTTTATGCGCCAGTCCATCACATAGCCAATGAAGGGACAAGTGAGAAGACATAACAATTGCATGACACCAAAGATGGAAGAGTAGAAACTGACTGTCCAACAAAAAGGAAGGAGAGAGGGAATGAGAAAATAATCCAAAGAACCAGAAGAAATGTTCCTTCCCTAACCAAAATAAATCATTTTGAAACCCCAAGGCACATTATTTCTATGTTCATTGGTGGGGGGGCAGGGAGGATGGAAGTATAAAATCACATCATACAGAAATGAAACCTTCATTCAGTCCAGCAGAAATTCTCTGGTCCAGTTTATTTATACATTTGGATCAACCTGCTGACTATCATTTTATGTCTTCCATTTCCCATTTCATAACAGGAAGCTCCTGTTAACATTCACAGTGGTAATGCTGGTTGCGTTCTTTCAGCACTTTGATTTCACTAATGTGAAAAATTACCCCCTTACATCTAACCCAGTAATCAGAGAACACAAAAGGGGCAGATGTTTGGCAGTGCTTGAGCTCACAGCAACGGCGAGAATTGTTTTGAAGGACATGAGAAATATTTGAAAGCTTTGCTTCCTAGGAAATGGAGGATTTCACCTTAAAGCTTAGACAGAGAACTGAATGTAGAAGTTCTTTATCAGATTACATTAATACATATACTTTGAGAGACCTATCTTAACCCCAAGCAATTAAGGCTCCTGCCTGTTTTCTCGGCTTTATCCTCCAATTCTTTTGGCACTGGAATAAAAAGGAAAGAAAGAAAAAGCCCACATCAGATTAAACAGATTTTCTTTTCAGGACAGAACTTTCAACTAGAAGTTCACTAAGCAGGAAGAAATGTCCTTCCTCCCATTGCTTCCTTTTTCTCCCACATTGTTTCCAGATACCCTTTCCCATTGAGCTCACCAGGGTCCATGCCACCCGTCACTTGGAACTCCAGCATTTTGTTCATGGCCGCCATATAGAAGATGATACGCAACTGAGTCATGCCCATTAGGATGAGGCTCCACAGAAAGATGGGAGAACAGACACTGTGGCAGAAGGGGATGGAGCCTGCATCCAGAAGGAATATGTTGTGGTGATCAGAATGCTTTTCGGACAAACAAATGAACATCATTTCCACTTCCACTGTACTTATTAGGGAGAAATTGGAGAGTGTCAGAGATTATGATCTCTTAGGAAGAGATCTGGTGATTTCAGCTGGACAGACTATGTATGCAGTACTTCAGGAGGCTTTAACAGAAGGGCGGTGATACTTAAAGCAGGAAGTCCTCACTGAACAAGTCCCCTCTTTAATCACCGTTCAAGTCATAACAGCACGGAAAATGTAACTTTTGACCGGTCTTTACACTTGTGACAACTGCAGCCTCCCTGTGATCACATGATTAACATGGGTGTAACCAGAGGGCATTTG
Organism: Cerberus rynchops; assembly: GCA_032468195.1. Taxonomy (NCBI): domain Eukaryota; kingdom Metazoa; phylum Chordata; class Lepidosauria; order Squamata; family Homalopsidae; genus Cerberus; species Cerberus rynchops. The sequence continues at coordinate 159,711 of JANHFJ010001610.1, forward strand.
CAACCAATGGAGTATCCCATGGTTGCACGATCATCAACTGCACACTTCACAACCAGCTTCTGACAAGCTGAGTCAATAGAGAAGCCAGCCATAAAATTGTATTTGGGATCACATGATGTTTTTGCTTAATGACTGTGTCGCTTAGAGAAGAAGTTGCCAGTCCCAACTGGGATTGTTGACTGAGGACTGCCTACAAGCAGAGAGAATTTCTGTTTGTATCTTAATCAATTGAATACATCTTTTCTGTTGTTTGTAAACCTGGATTGAATTCAAGCTCCACAAAGGTACTGGCCACATAACTTACTTGTTTACAAGTTTCACTATTTCCCTGGCTGATCTTCTAACCTATACTGCTACAGGATTGCTAGAAACCTAGAGAGAAAAGACTGTGTCCCTTTAAGAGAACAATGCAGAGTTAAGTCAACTACATCACCATGTCTGGGTTTTTTGTTTTTTTTTTGATGGTTTGCTTGCTTGCTTGCTTATTTGCATGGTCAAAAGAACAGTAGTTGGCTGGTGATCCATATCATTCCTATTTCTATGCTGAATTTTGTTTTGTTTTCTTTTTCCACTCACCGCTGCTTAGGAGGAGGTGTTTCCCTCCAAAATTAGGACTGAAGCCAACAAACAAAAATGCTAGGGCCGTCTCCTGCCAACAGATGGAGCCAGATGCCAGGGGCTGTCCTCAGCTGTGGCAGCCACAAGCTAACAATTCCCCCTGATGCAACAGGCCTAAAGCTGGAGAGGGGAGGAACAGCTGGGAGGGAAGATACAACTTAGTGCAAAATCTACAAGCTATAGAAGTTCCCATTTCTTAGGAAGGCTGGTACCAGCCCCCAAACCCCCAGCTGGCTTTCCGGAAGCAGCCTTGCAAGTCAGGCCCATGACAAATCAAACTGCAAGCTTTGTGGGAAAAGGCCCCTTGCCCACATCCTCTCCCTACCCAGCTTCTTTCGCTGAGCTGAGGGACGGGCGAAGCAAGAGGAGGACTCACGCTGGGCAGATCTGGTGGGTCCTTGGCAGAGGTCCTGCACTGATGGGTAGAGTGCCTCTTTGCCCCCGTCCAGCTGTGGCTCCCTCTGGCTTAGCCGCTGCCCCACAGCCGTCACATGCATGTAGAATCGGTCACCGGTCACCTTGTGATCTAGAGCTAGGCTGCTCAGTTTGATCTTCTTCCTGTTTTAGGGATAAAGAGGAAGAGGAGGAAGAGAGATAAGAGTTGGAATCACACACTGAACAAAGCCCTTACGTGGACTCTTTGGCTTTTGGTAGACTCTCCAGTGAACCCAGTCTTCATGTGTTTTTTATATATATATACAGTGGTCATCTTTTATTGGGAAAAATAAGAGGACAAACCTGAAAGGGGGGCAAATCAGAAAGAGGTCTGCAGGGATTTAAGAAATGTTTATGTTTATAATTTTGCTTTGCAAGGGAAAATTTAAGAGCGAAACCGAGAACATAAATACATTAAATAAACCTAAAATGTTTCTGAAATAGAGGAGTGTCATTTATAATTAAGGACATAGGACCACTGTAGTTAAAAAGTACAGTATATGAATTTTGTCTTAATCACATAAAACGCTGCTTGTTTAACAAACTACAATTATGCAAATCATGGTGTACATAATGTATGACTGTGGTCAGAAATGATCCTGGCAATGTCACTCCGTATTAGCTAAAACCAAGGCTAGGCTTTCTCTACTGTAGCTGATAAAGGAGGGTTTTCCCTCCCTTAATTGCTGCTACTTGGCAGAAAACAGAGGTGAAGAAAGGACAAGAGAGCCTGAAGTACAATAGAACGTGTACCAGAAGAGCCTGATGGGACCCAAGCCAAATACAGGCAGTGCATTAGAGAGAGCTTCAAGACTTGTGGACTGTTCCAAGGGAAAACAAGCCTCTCTTCAAATTCTTGAGAGAAATGCCTTGGGGTTGAAAGGAAAAGCTGAGCCAAGGCTGGCATCAACATCTGGCACCTTTAGGAACCTGCCATTGTTTGGATGGGGTGTACCATGCCTGTTTCAGGAAGAGTGCCAGATGTTTGGGTATACCATCTTTTTCATCTCCCCACCCCCACCCCAGTCCCCGACCCAGGGGAATATTACAGAAGTAAGAATCACCCTTTTAAAGCCTGAAGTTCCCTTGGATGCTAAGCTTTCTGTTCATCATCAACCAACCAGAATATAGTTAAGTAATAAGTAGCAAGCCAGTTTTCTGCAATACACGCTTAACAAAGATGTACATTTTAGCAAAGGGTAGAAGAACAATACTTCCCAAAATCAAACTAGCACATGGCAGCAAAGCATGCCATCAGAAGACAGCCAAAGCAATTCAGAAGGAAACAAAGTCTGTGAAGGAAGCTCCCCAGAACCTGACACCTCTCTTAATAGTACTACTACTTAAGATACTAAAGCAGAGAATGCTGTCCCTGACAGGCAAGAAATTGCAAATCAGCCCAAGTTCCATTTAGCTTAATATACTGTAACTGTCCACAAACTGATGTGCTCCTGAACTCCCAAAATTTCTAGTGAACATGGCAGATAGGTAGAAATTAAGGGTAATAAATACAGCATATCTGATGGGGATAGATTGGTGCAGTGTCCACAACACAGAGGGAGAAGAGCCACAATATAAATTTTTGAGAATCATCATTCTTGCACACTGTTTACCGGATGATTTACCTGTAGAAAACAGGTATGATTTTGATTGGTTAGAGTTACATTGCCATGTAATTCCTACTTACGTATAGTTGGCCTCTTCTGGAGCTGGGAAGGATTCCTTAGGCCAGTTGATCATGCAGTTCAGGAAGATGAGGCAAGCCAAGCCTGACCAGACAAGCATGATAACGATGAAGGAAACTCCTGCATCATAGATCAGCTAACAGCAATAGGACAAGAGGCAAAATAAATGTGGGGAATGGTAGAAAAGCCACAGAGAAAGGATGGGATGGCTTTGGACATTCCAGTAAGTAGTCATAAAAGAGGCTGATGAATTCTCTAATTCCTGTGAGTTCAGTGCTCACAGTTGAGAACATGCATCCATCTCTTCACCTAAGCTTAGGAAGCAATGACAGATGGTATCTATGGAAATTCTCAACTATCCAGGTTACGGTTGTTCCAAAGGTGTTTTTCCAAAGAAAACTTGACTTCCTTTGTTTTTCCTTGAAAACATTTTGCTTCTCACCCTCAGAACTGAAAAAACTTCTTGGATGAGAAAAAAAAATGTTTTCAAGGGGGAAAAAGAAACAAAGTCCTATTACCTTTTGAAAAGCACCTTTGGAATGACAGATGACATGTCAATCAGGCCTGTTTTTACTCTCCCTTCCTCTTGCCCTGGTAGAATATTCTTTGCTGATAGACCACACATCTGGATTCCTCAAATGTCTCTCTCTCTCTCAACCTAATAAAGAAAAGCTTTGTTTCATCAGCCAAGAGAGAAGCATGCAGACATACAACCCACCACTGCCTTTGACTCTCCAGATCAGGAATTTGGGTTAAGACGTTCCTTGCTGCATCATCCGGTTCTACCACATACCTTAACTCCAGGAAAAGTAACAGCAGAAGAAGCATAAGAGCCAATCAAGAGTGCCATGAAAGTAGAACGCAAGTTTCCAAACATGTTGGGCAGCTAAAGAAATACAAAAAGAAGCAACAATAAACAAATATACTCCCTAGTCTGGTCCTTTCAAATTACTCTAGAGTCTTTTGTTTTCTGTAAACTATAATGGGTATCGGTTTCAGTACCAAAAAGAGAATCTTTCATTATTTTCCATATTCTCATCTAAATCATTCCCACTTCTAAATTTTAATATCCCATCAGATACTCATTCAAACCACATGTATTATTGTTGCCTAACAATTTACAGTGCACAGCTTCATTTATATATTCAGAAGCCAAGACCCAATGAAGTAAGAGGCCTAGGATAGTAGCATTAACTAATACAATGTTTATTTTAAAATTATATACCACTTCCTTAAAAACCTCAAAGCATAAAAGCCAACAATTAAAACAGTAATATATTGTTTAAAGCATACTGTATATTAAACCGTACAGGCAATACACAGAATCTATAACAAAATAAGGTTGCAATAGAAGATCTAGAAATCACAGCAATGACATTTTAATTATAATTAAAATGCCCAAGAAAACAAAAATATATTTGCCCAACATTCAACTAATAATAGCTCATTTGGAAGACCTTTCCAAATTCCCTTGAAGATGATCTTGTCAGGTCAAAAACTACTGGAAGAGGGATTCCTTCAGATACTATAATCCCAAACTTATAAAAGGCTAAAACCAGCAATCTTGGAGTGGAAATAAACTGCATGAACATGGAGATCCTAAAGAACTGGCATGATGTATTCATATTACTCAATTCCTTTCAATACTCTTGCTACCAGAATTCTGTGCTAATTGAAGCAGCTGAGACATCTTCAAGGATAGCCTCATACACATCCTATTACAGTAATCCAATAAGAAATATTTACAAATATTGTTTTGAAGCTACTGTACGTCTATCCAGCTAGGACTGTAGCTATCATATCAGCCTAAACTGATAAAGGAATTAACTGCCACAAAGACTACCTGGGCCTCTAACATTCAAATATGGATCTGCAAATAGCTGTTGACTATGAACATGCTCCTTTAACACACATGCAAAACCATTCGAACAGACTCTGGGCACAAACATCACTAAAAGTACACTGTCTTTTCTGAATTGAGTTTTAATATGTTGCTCTTCATCATCCAGTCCATTACCAAATGAGGTATTGATCAACATGGAGATAGAATGGAACCTGTGTAGCCCCACAATGGTCAGTCAGAAGTCCTCCATTATCACCTTCGGCAGTCAGCCATCCAAACTGAGGAGAACCACATCAAGGCTGTTTACAGTTAAGTTGTCTCCAGAAAGATTCCATGGTTGATAGTCAGCTGCTGAAAGAAGCTGGGGAATCAATAAAGTTTCACTCCTCCATCTTCTCCAGACAAAGATTATCAAGGCAGTTTCCATGTCAAAACCACTAAACCTGATTGAAGTGGATCTAGTAAATTGTTTCATCCATCAGCATCTGCAACTGATCAGCTATTATCCCTGCCCAGGAAGGGAATGCTGGCCACCGGCCTAAAATTATTTAGATCTTCTAGAACAGGACTGTCAAACTCAATTTGACAAACTCAATTTGTCAAACTCAATTTCATTGAAGGCCACTTCAGAATTGGGTTTGACCTTGGAGAGCCAGGTGTGGGGTGGGTGGACGTGGCCATGGTGGATGTGACATGGGACCGCATCTCTGCAGACATGGTTTTATAAACTTTTTTAAAAAGCGTACATTATACATTATAAAAATAGAGAGGCATACATTTCTGTGATATATTTGGTTTTTTAATACTTACTTGATCTACATGGTCACCTTATGAAAAAGAGACCATTTCAAGAAACTCTCCATAAGAAGACTAGAATTATAAATCATTGACAGAGGTTATAGTAGCAGAACCCTGCAAGCCTAAAAGGTAAAATATTTATAAACTTCTGAGTCAAGGACAGCCTCCTGTCCCACTCAAGAGGCCCTGTGGGGGGGGCATTTGGGGCCTGGAAGGCCTCCTGGAGCACTCCAGAGGCCAAAAGCGGTTGCTAGCAAAGACACCGTGAGCCGATCCTTTGCTATTTCCAGATCGGCCCCGCAGGCAAGATCTAAGCAACCTGCGGGCCAGATCCAGCACATGGGCCTTGAGTTTGACACCCCTGTTCTAGAGTTACTGATATTATTCCCAGAAATGGGCCCGCTATACCTTCCATTAATGAGGTTAGGATCACTTATGTAAGCAGGATTAATAACTTCCAGATCAAGCTGAGCATGTCATTCCTGCTGAATACAATAAGCCATGAGGGATATCTGGCAAACAGATGTGGGGCTGGCTGAATTGCTCAAACACTCAAACAGTGTTAACAGGCCCTAAAAATAAAATATAC
>JANHFJ010001612.1:71218-83020 GCA_032468195.1 Cerberus rynchops
ACTCCCAGAATTCCTGAGCCCGCCGGCTCAGGAAATCTGGGAGTTGAAGTCCATGAGTCATGAAAGAGCCAAGGTTGCCCACCCCTGGTCTATAATGAACTCTTTCCACAATATTGCTACTGTTCCTCTCTAATTTTTTTTATAATCCAAGTTCTTTCAAGAAAATGTCCATGCTCTTATTCCTGAATTTTCTCAGTGATGCCTATCACATCAGATTTGTCTTCTGAGTTGGATCTCTGGTTTTCCATGTTCATTTCTGTTATTCTTATTTCCCTTACTTTAGCCATTGGGCCTTTTCTTAGAGCTCTTCGGAGAGACTTTGAATAATTATTAGGTCCCCTCTTGGTCTATTTAGAAACAAGTCATGCTAGAGAAGAAAATGGCACACCAACTGATGAAATTGCAGAAGCAATTCCAAAGAGAGGGCCTATTGCCCTCTTCCAAAATCTTCCATATGGACACCCCTGAAGACCAGAGCTCATCAGATAAAAAAGGTAAGTGAATTTGAATTATCCTTTCCCCTTATTTGCTGCCATTGATCCATCAATACATTGCAGCCAATATTGGAAAGAGTTTCAGCTAAGAATTTTTGGCAAACTCTTTTTTTAAAAAATAATATCCTAATAACATTGATGTCATCCTCTCTCTTCCATCCATACCTGGGTGATTCTCAGATGAACTTTGTTCTTCTTTTTTTAAGTAGCGGTTTCTCCTTAGGCAGCCAGCAGAGTTTGGCATTAAAATGGTTTACGAACCATTCTCCAGATTGTATGGTCAGATAACCCCTAGGAGGTGTGAGATCAGGTGGTTCCTATCAGCCATTTTGGGTTAACATGAATATGCATTGTCCCTTTACTATCCAGATACTGTTCTCCTGTAGGTCAGTTCAGTTATAGGCTCTCCTCCTTAACCCACCATCCTCTTAATATTTGAACTGACCCCTAACTCAAAGATCTGGATCAATTGCTCAGCTGTGATGGTAGTGGGGGTTGTGTGCTGAAGTGAGCGAGTGAGAGAATTGACTGCCCCTCTCTCTAACCCTTCATGTGAAACCCTACCTATGATTATAAGTTGTTTTTCAACAATGAGTTAACACTCTTTGGAAATAATGCTAAGCCTATGTGCAGAAGACATCTATCAGCTGATAAGCGCGCTCCTTTTCATATGAATATAGCATTGTTGTGCAAGAGCACTAAATATGTATTAAGCTCTTTATGAACATAGGTTAGATGGTCTTCAGGAACAGCACTAACCTACTGTCACTAGATATCAGCTACAAACTCCCTTGGAATGAATCTACGCAAAACCCTTGCATAGATCTACACAAAACCCTTGCATAGAACCAGAGGTCAAAATTCATCTCTCCACTAACCCTACCTCATATTAAGGAAAGTGAATAATGGATGGTTTCCCACTTTCTGGTAACATTTGGTGGAAACCTAGAAAACCAAGCCAGGGTAATCGATCTAGCCCTTTATGTGCTCTCTCTGCTATAAATATGAATAGCAATATTTGCCACTATTGTAATTGTGCCAAGTTAGTGATTGCTAGTTGAGACAGCAATTTTTGAATTTTTCAGAAAACTGGCATAGTTTTCTGCTTGTTCAAGAGCTGGTTGTGAAGATGAACCCTTAGGCTGTAGACATGTTTGATTAGCAGCAGATGGATGGTACTGGTAGAACAATGATGGTCAATCTCATCAGTTATCATCACTAGTAATGGTGCAAGACAAATTTGTGGAAATCCTATAGAGTTCTCTTCTCTGATATTACAAATCCCATCAGGATTTTTTTCTGCTTTGATGTATGTATTGTCTACGTTAATGTTGATCTTTTTTTCTAAGAATCTCTCTCTAAGAAAAGTGTAGAAGACATTAGTGATCTTATGGAGCTGGAGAATGCATCACCTAGTCTCCCTGATAAAGAAACACAATTTTCCAAAGGTACTTTTCAATTCTCTGATGCAAGAAAAGAGATTGAGCTGGAATAATCGGTCTTGGGTTTGGAATGAGAACCACTTTTCAGGAGAATCAGCAAAATTAAAAAAATGTGGGGGAAAATAGTTCAAAGCTATTCAAAGATATGACGGATCTATTACCAAGGAGCAAAGGATCACTGTAGGTCAGAATTTCAGAAAATGAATATGTATGGGCAGTAGGAATACATCTTATGTTTAAAACATATCCATACCTCCAACCACCATATTTTTCAGAAATTTTGTCTGTAGTCAAATTTAAGAAAGGAGTTGACTGAAGGAGCCTGGGTAGGATGAATTAACTTTCCTGGTTTATTAACTAACAGTATGGATGTCTGCTTTTAAACTGGCCAAAGGAGGCTACAAACCCAGTGGCTGCATTCACCTATCTAAACTTGGAAAGGTTGTGCCTTAGTTTATATGAACCCAAATTATTGAGTTAGTTGATGGTTCAGTTCCACTTCTCTGTCAATCCATAAAGGGAACTGATTTGATAATTGGATTAAATGTGAGATAAACATGGCTATTAATCCATAAACCATGACAATACCAACAAAATGATTGTTTTCATAAAAATTTGCAAAGCCAAAGTAAGTCACTTTTTCACTTCCATGATATGCAAACGCAGTCATGTACATTTGGCATTCCCATTTGTCCACCCAAATCTATCCATAGCAATCTGTTTTTCTCTACAGGATGCTTAATCATCATCTATTCAGGTAGGGAGAAAAAGAAGTTCCCCTCCCCCTCATTCAGCACAGACACCATGCAAACCCTTGAGGAAACAAAGGGATCTCTGTTCCTAGTCTCATCCTTTACTTGGCCTAAAGCACAAAGGTAGAGGATGAGCTGGGAAAAGATTCTGGCTTTAGGTTAGATCTAGCAATAACATTGCTAGTTTTCTGGAATATTAATTTAATTTTGCAGAGTTTTTTTTATGGAAACATTGTATTGTTAGTTAGAGCTTATAAATCCTATGCTAGACCAATCTTGTTCCATCTGTTTGGAATCCCCACCATACAGTATATCTGATATCAGTACAATTGAGCAGGTCCAGAAGTACTTCACAAGAAACGTCTTGCACTCTTCTGTACGCAATAGAATTCCCTATGCTACTAGGCTTGAAATTCTTGGTTTGGATAACTTAGAACTGCGCCACTTGAGGTCAGACCTAGATATTGCATATAAAATTGTACGCTAATGTTTTACCTGCAAATGACTTTTTCTGTTTCAATCACAATAACACGCGTGCTAACAACCACTTTAAACTTAATGTAAATTGTTCCAAACTTGACTGTAAGAAATACGACTTTTGCAATAGAGTTGTCAAAGTCTGGAATGCTTTAACTGATTCAGTTGTATCTGCTACAAATTCTCATAGTTTCAGTCGCAACCTGACTTCCGTGAACCTTACACTATACAACAGTATGACAGTAGAGGGGGTGTGCATACATGCACAAATGTGCCTATCGTCCCTGTCATTATATTTTCTTATTTTTCTTATTCTTGTATCCGTTTTTACTGTTATTGTTTGACAAATTCTACTAAATAAATAGATATCTAGCAAACTTCTCCTTTGGTTAGAAGCACCAGATCTGAGGATGAGTTTCATCACTCCCAAATTTGATTGCTCAGTTCTATCTCTTCCTCCCCACATCCCAGGAGACATGACTGTGCCTGGGAGTCAGGTATCACTTTCCAAAGAAAGAAGTGATGGAAAATCTACTCATTTGCCCAGCTCTGAACTAATCACAAGAAAGTTTTCCAGTACTTTAGAGGTAAGATGTGTCTGATGGAAAGGAAAAGTCTGCACTGCAAAGGCCCTAAAGGGTCACTTCTATCGTGCCTTGACTGATACAATTTAATCAATCAGTCAATGAATGAATGAATGAATGAATCAATCAATCAATCAATCAATCAGAATGGAGCTGGAGGGGACTTTTGAGGTTTTGTAGTCCAACCCCCTGCTCACCCATACCATTTCAGACAAGTGATTGTCCAGTCTCTTCTTTAAAAATCTCCAGTGACAAAGCATCCACATTTAATCAAAGGGGTTTGAACATGACTCAATCAAAGTGATGGTCAGAACAATCATGGCATACTAAAGAGTTAATGTGTAGAATTACTAGCCATAAGTTGGCCTTCACATCACTGAGAAAGAATTTGAAGGATTCATGCAGGAAGAAGTGGAGGAGAATGACATCAGTAGTTCTATGAAAACAGCCTGTGGGGTTCATCACCATGAAGATCTTTAGGAACAGAGGAGATAATTGCCAGTTGCCAGTTTATCTAGCAATTATGATGTCTGTACACCATGTCTGGATTAAAAGGGAACATGTTTCTTAATTACTAAATACTAAGGAATACAGATAGTCCTTGATTTACAACAGTTCATTTAGTGACCATTCAAAGTTACAACGGCATTGAAAATAGTGACTTGTGACCATTTTTCACACTTACAACTACTATGTTAGTGACCTTTTCAGAGGCATCTAATTAGCCACAGTGAGAAATAATATTCTAGACTCAATGAACCTTTGATTTGATCCAGCAGACTATGGGACCTTTGGGGCAGACATGTGGTGCAGAAGTCCATGTAGCCCATTAAATAGAATGAATGGGAGAGAAAAATAGCCAGATTACTTAACTGCATAACCTAGGCATTGCATTAATATTTCTCTGCACCTCTTTTCCAGTATTCAAAGTGTCCTAGAATAGATAAGTTCAAACCTTTTGGCCTTATTTTAGTTTGAGGGGAGATAAGTGCCAAAATAGTTTAAAGAAAGAAGAGTATGCTTCACTCAGCTTGATCAGAATGCAGAAGATGCCAACTGGTAGTTGAAAGGGTAGAAAAATAAAACCTTGTGACCAGCTGAGAATATAGCAACCCAACAGCACAAGATGAAATGACCACTTAGCACTTAGACTTATATATCACTCCATAGTGCTTAACAGCATTCTCTGAGAGATTTACAAATGTCAGAATATTGTCCCCAACAATCTGGGTCCTTATTTTATCGAACTTGAAAGGATGGAAGTCTGAGTCAATCTTGAGCCAGTCAGGATTGAACTCCTGGCTGTGGGTAGAATTAGCCTGAAACACTGCATTCTAACCACTGTGTTGCTACATTCATGCACAACTCATGTTGATAGACTGGAATGAAATGTTGTAGACTAGCTACCTGGAAGGGCTTAAGATAGTACAGTGAAAACTAGTAGTGGGACAGTGGTGGGATGCAACCAGTTTTACTACCGGTTGGTGCAAATGTGCCAACCGCACTGCCGCGTGGCTTCTAAACGGCAAGTTTTGGACTTACCAGAGGCAGCCCGAGTGAGTAGGAAGGCTGCGGAGGCGCAGAAAACAGCTGTTCTGTGCGATTCAGCTGAAAGAAAGAAAAAAAGGGAGGGGGATATCGGACAGGGTAGGGCAGGGAGGGGGTGGGGTGGCGGACCCAAATGCTCGTCGCCACTACCGTTTTGTTAGAACCTGTGTGACCAGGTTGAATACCACCACTGTAGTGGGATGTGATTTGGGATGTGAATTGCAGCAAGTTGGGAGTGTGTAGCGGAAATATGAATCCTCACATACAGGTAATAGTGGATGACCCATCCTAATGATGAGGCAAGATGAAAGTTTGGATCAGACAACATTGTAATACAGACATGTTTTGCCTACATACTGGCTAGGGAATTCTGGGAGTTGAAGTCCACACAACTTAAAGTTGCCATGGCTGAGAAATATTGCTATAATGCATAAGAGTGGAGTCAAATTCAATCTTTTTAAGTTCTGTTAGATAAGGTTGGGGCTGTTTAAAGTCTACTCTGAAGTTGAAATGTTCAATTAAATGCTCTCATTCCTACTTTTTAAAAATGTCTTTTTTTAAACCTCTGTAGCAAGAAACCCTTGTCGAGAAAGACCAGCACAAAAAGGGAAGTCTTGACGTGGAGCCAGGTAATCAGTGAGCAGTCTCCTTCCCCAAGGCTTAAAATAAATAAGATGGCACAGATCTAGGAGTTTTCTGCGTCTTTTGTTGCAATAATAACATTGTTAAGTGGGAAAGGTTTCAGTTCTTTATGGATGCTAAAATTTGTGCATAGATTAGTTGATTGAGGCCAAACTACATGATTTAAATCAGGGGTTTCCAACCTTTGCTGGCTGAGGAATTCTGGGAGTTGAAGTTCACAAGTCTTAAAGTTGCCAAGGTTGGAGACCCCTGATTTAAATTACATAAAAATCTTAATCTTGTGGCACCTTGAAAACTAAAAACTATTATGGCATAAATCGCTGTCCACATCATTGCCTGAATAAGAGATATATATGCTTAAACAAGGATGCCTGTGCTTTCTATGCTTAGAATGAAGAAATAAAATATAGAAGATAGAGACCCTATAGACATAATTCCCTGGATTGGTAAGTGACTAAGGGCTGCAATTCTCTTTGTGTGTTAAAATGTGGGAATCTGTTGCACCCAAGAGGTTGGCAATTGTCAAAAACTTAATTATTGTCTTTGCTTTAATCAATAAATTTCCTTTACTCTTTTATTCCTTTATTCATTCTTTAACATAACCTTGAGTTTTCAGCAATATTAGCTATGTATTATAGCAATATAAGTCTAAGTGGACTTATATACCATTTTATAGTGCTTTCCAGCCATCTCTAAGCAGTTTTTACAGAATCAGCATATTGTCCCCAATAATCTGGGTCCTCATTTTACCCACCTCAGAAGGATGAAAGGCTGAGTCAACCTTGAGCCTGGAGGGATTTGAACCGGCAGCTAGCAGTAGTACTGCTGTACTGTACTCTAACCACTGTGCCACCAAGGCTATTAGCAAAAGGTCCATGGGAATGAATATGGGGACATTTAGTCAGCTCAAAATCCTGCATGCCTGTGCTGCTGCTAGCATCTACCAGTCTTCTTGCCCTAGCTAATTTTATTCCTTTTTATTTAGAAAAAATGAATAGAAAGCCAGCATACTGCAAAGCAAAATATCACTTGTATTTCCATCAATGCCTCTGAGGCAGACATAGAGCCTAGAGAAGGTTTGCCACCCAACTAATTCTGGAGGCCCTGACCAGAAAGCAATCATTATACAATTATTTCTAAAATTATATCAATGATTTTATTGCAGGGTTTATATACCGCCTTAGTACTATATATAATGTCATCACACACAATGGTATCCCAGAGAGTAACTTACATTTTTATTACATGCAATCTATTAATTGCTTTTTGTCACCTCTAGAATCCTCTCCAACCACATCTCTGAATTTCATTGGCTTGATCACAATCGACAGAATTCTGTAGTCCGGTACCCTGTATAGTGACTCAGGAAGCACATAAAACATATAGCTATGAGCTGGGTAATTCTGGGTAATACTTAATGCAGGGGGACTCTGTTCTTACTCTTCTGAATGACATATTTTCCCACTGTAGTTCTCATTGGGTTGGCATGTAGTTACACTTTACCATCAAATAAACAGAATTCATAATGCTGTAGCTGAGGTCACCCACGGAGAACACAATTTTCAGCTTGAATGACATTGTTAATCATCTTGCTGTTGACTCGCTCTTGAATGCAAGTTTGTGGTAGATGATATTTTTATGACTCTAAGGGTCTGTTTTGGGCCACTTTGCTTTTATGCTATTATTATAGTTATCCTGTGCATCTCATTTTAATCCAGTCTTTAGCAAGAAAAAGGTCTGGTATTTCATTCCCACACCAGGCAAATTTTCTTACAAATCTGAAGGTCCTCTTATTTGCCTCAGGTTTGCCACCTGCTCTTCAGGATGCTCAGAATATTTCCAAAATCACAATTTCATTCTCTGACATAGGCTATGTGGAAAGAGAGTATAAATGAGAAGTTGGATTTCCTATATCCAGCATTTAGCTCAGGGAAACACAACTAATTTGGGCAACCCTTTTTTTTTTTGCCTCATATGATTGGATTGGTGCTTCTCAAAGTAGGTTGGGCCAGAGCAAAGAAATGGCCATGGCCAAGAAAATGGATATAGGCAGAATAATAACTACATGTTTTACAAGTTACTGTGCGTATATTAAGAGTTGCCAGAGCCATGTAAAAAAAACAATGCATGTAATTTATAGTTTCCCGAGATGGCAGGTAAAATACTGATTAACCGGATATTTATGATGTCATTTGCTGAGTTTCTTTCAAGAAATGCAGCATTTAATTTCACTTTTCTAAAACTGGACATATGGATTTAAGGGCTGGAATAAATGTGCATACAGTTTATTTGTAATGCCGCATTCTTTAACTAACAAAGAGGTTTGTGATCAATTTGAAGCTGATTAATATTAGGCAATTTGGAACCACAAATCAATTATAAATTTATACAACTCTGAGAGAGGCAAGAAATACTAAGATGGAATGAAACTTCTACAGAGAACCTTGGAGATCTCAAAGTATGTTACCAGTCATCAGCAAAATAGAATTCATTTTTTTCAATATACTAGTTCTGAAGTAACTTCTGAAAATATGGTTTGATCTGAAGAGCCTAATTCTTTCTTCTGAGGCCCCTTCAATCACCCTCACATATGAAAACATATTATGTCATTACGAAATCATCCTGAATTGTTGAAGAAGTTAAAGAAAAAATTTACAACCAAATTTCTGAATCATTTGGTTTAGTTCTGAATTTTTTTTTTGACTTGCAATACATTAAAAATAGCAAGAAAAATCACTTAAAATAGATAGCAAATGCCTCATCAACTTGCGAAGCAAGGAACAGTTACAGTAGAGGTAGTCCCTGACTTATGACCACAACTTCTGTTGTCAAGTAAGACATTTGGTAAGTGAGTTTTGCCTCCATTTTATGACTTTTCTTGCCACGGTTGTTAAGTGAATCACTGCTGTTGATAGGTTAGTAACTTAGTTGTTAAGTGAATCTGGCTTCCCCACTGACTTTGCTTGTCACAAAGGGGATCCCATGACCTCGGGACACTGAAACCATCATAACTATGAGTCAGATGCCAAGCATCTGAATTTTGATCATGCTGGAAATGCTGGATTGGTCATAAGTGTGAAAAACAGTCATAAGTAAAGCTTAAAGCAAAGTTGGCTGAGGAATTCTGGGAGTTAAAGTCCGCACGTCTTAAAGTTGCCAAGGTTGGAGACCCTCGGGAATTCTGGGAATTGAAGTCCACAAGTCTTAAAGTTGCCAAGGTTAGAGACTCCTGCTATAGTCCATCTCCACCCTCCCAACAACAGCCCTTAATACCAGAACTGGGACTCCCCTCCCATTGCCTTTTCCAATCAACTCTTAGAAGGGAAGCTGAGGACCTCAAATAATTTCTGCTAAACTATCTCTAAGCTGGCTCATAGTACCCAGGTACCATTTTCCCACATAATACAACACTCACTTATGCAACAACATATTCATGCACATTAAACATTCGTAGTCTCTCTCTCTCTCTCTCTCTTTCTCTCCCTCTCCTGCTACTTCCACAAGTTGTAGAGGGCTTCCTTCATTCCACCATCACTTGCTTTTAGGGAGGAAAGCGGTACACAGTAGCCTGATAAAAACCACTTCATTCCATCCACTCCACTTCACTCCAATCTCTGTCTGTCTGTCTGTCTGTCTGTCTGTCTTTCTCTCTCTCTCATCATTTACACTTTCAAAGCCCCAGAAGAGTAGATGGAAGGGACCAGTCAATAAAAAACAAGTGTCCAGCAGCAGAAGCCCAGCATACAGAAGCATACAGTAGCAGCAAAACAGCAGCAGCGGTCACCAGAGGCACCCCGCACAGTAGTGTTCGGTGCTGCCCAGACTGCTCTCCAGAACAAGAGTCCAAACGTTGATGCCAGGTCCAAGAAACTGTGGCCAAGTCCATAATGAGGAAAGTTCAGCCAGCCATGGATGGCACAGCAGGTGTGGCTCGCAAACACCATAGATCAGCAGGCATAGCAATCTTCCAGGATGGTGCACTCCAATCCTTTTCTCTAGTATCCAATAGTCCACCAGATAAATGCCTCCAAAAACATCTTCAAACACACCGCACAAACAATCAGGAGGACATCCTGAGTGTGCCTCCCACTCTCTCTCTGCCATTTTCCTAAAGAGGCCGAAGCCAAAAGAGACTTTTAAAAACTTTCTGTGCTTCCTGATTCCTAAATCTTTATATGTGCGATAATTATGCAGATAATATTTTTAGAAGAAGGATTGGAAATATTTGATTGCCAGATGAACTGCGATGTTCTTATGATTATTAGCCTTCTTTCTTTGCTTTCAACTAAAGCCCCTCAATACATCCCAGAGAAACCAAAATACCCAGAAGCCCCAGAAGAAAAAAAGCAGGAGTCATCTACACCATATAGTGTAAGGAATGCAACAGCCATTACATAGCACAAATAAGCAGAAGACTGGCAGAAGAATGAATCTATGCACACCAACTAGCAGTCAGAAGACATGATGAAAACTTTTTAATTTCATAACACATGGATAGACTTAATCATAGTTTCAGTTTGGAAACTGTGACCATCCTAGACCAAGCCAAGTCCAAAAACCTAGGGAATTTCTAGAAGCCAATTTGGCACATTAGCTATCAATAGACACACAGACACAAAAAATATCTATCTACTCTGCAAAAGAGACAATTAACAAGTCGGAAAGAGAACAAAAAGACCAGTGGTGCAATTGAACCAGCTCCACTACCGTTTTGGTGCAAGCGCATGCCAACTGCGCTGCCACACAGCACTTTAAACAACAAATTTTCCACTCCGGAGGCTTCCCAGCTGATTGGAAAGGCTGCAGGGGCATGGAGAACAGCTGTTCTGCGCAACCCAGGTGAGTAAAAAAATCTAAAATTGGAGGGAATATAGCACAAAAAAGAGAAAAAGTGGGTGGGAGAGCCCAAACATCGACAGGAACGGATGGGTGGGGCCAAGTTTCGTTGTCACTACTGGTACGGTAGAACCGGTGCATACCAGCTGAATTTCATCCCTGAAAAAGACCCCCACCATCAATCAGTACCCAGATGAGCATAGATTATCTCCAACATTAACATCAGACTAACAATCAAGTAAACAATACTCCAATCAAGGAACTGACCAACAAACCAACAGTAAACAGCCAACCAAAGAACTTCTAAGACCGCTCCCACCAACACTGACAGGACAAGCCACTAGAACAAGGGTCCTGAAGCCCCGAGGCCATTTGGAACTGGGCTGCATAAATGGTAGGTGAGCGTGCAAGTGGTGGACGAGCAGGCAAGTACACGCAGCTGCACTTGACAAAAATTAGGAAAGAGAAAGCTTCTAAGCAACTCCTTCTCCATAGTCACATCAATCATTCCTCCCCTGTTTTAAATAATTAATCCTGAAATAGACTTTTGACTCAGACCAAGCCTGCTTTCTAATCAGGAGCCTAAGAGAATATAAAAAATCAGCAGAAAAGTCCTAGCCATAAAGAAGAGGGAGTCAAGCTATTCTCCAAAGCATCTGAGATCAGGAGAAGAAGCAATGAGTAGAAACGAATCAAGGAGAGAAGCAACCTAGAACTGAGGAGAAATTACCTGACACTGAGAACAATTAATCAGCAGAACAACTTGCATCCGGAAATTGTGAATGCTCCAACACTGGAAATTTTTAAGAAGAGATGGAGAGGATCACCGTTTGTCTGAAATGGTATAGGGTTTCCTGCCTGAGCAGGGGTTGGACTAGAAGACCTCCAAGGACCCTTCCAACTCTGTTATTCTATATTCTAGCACAGGGGTCTCCAATCTTGGCAACTTGAAGACTTGTGGACTTCAACTCCTAGAATTCCTCAGCCAGCTTTGTTTGTACAAGTCTTCAAGTTGCCAAGATTGGAG
>JANHFJ010001612.1:89632-107906 GCA_032468195.1 Cerberus rynchops
AATTTAATTCTCTTAAATTGTTTTTAATATTTATATTGTATTTGTATTTTAATTGCTGTACACCGCCCCGAGTCCCACGGGAGATGGGGCGGTATAGAAATGCTGGTAATAAATAAATAAATAAATAAATAAGTAGGGTGTGTACTGTCCAGATTTGAAGACAAAAGAAAATTGAGGTTTTCCTCTTTAAATCCTTGGGGGACAAGCAGCACACAAGCAAACTTTTTCCATAGCTGCCTCAACGCTTTCCCCTCCTTATTCCTGAATGGAGAATGTCTGCCTCCTTAATGGAGCTCTGGGACTGGGAAGAAATGAAAATTATCACTTTTGTTGAATCTTTTGGGATGGTAAGGTTGACGGAATATTGGCTTCCATTTTGCCCCTGGAGTCTTACGGTATTATGTTTTTAGGTATTGAATGAACATTGTTAAAATAATAGCAAAAAACCGAAATGGAAATGAGTAAGCCAGGAAAGAGGTCACTCAAGGGTTTGATTATTTAGATTGATTAAGAAGAGATTAAGGCAATGTTTCTCAACCTTGACAACTTTAAGATGTATGGACTTCATCTCCCAGAATTCTTCAGCCAACTTGCTGGAGAATTCTGGGACTTGAAGTCCACACATCTTAAAGCTGCTAAGCTTAAGGGCCAGCACAAGAATTCCAATCAGTGCCATTATATGTAAATGGGCACCATGTATATAAGTAATCCACAACTTTCTGTGGAGGAAGAATGGAGCTTGCCTTTGTGGAAATATGAGTTGGCTTGTACTTAGGCAATGTTTTCAGAGAGGTTGCCATTCTCCTTTAGTCATTCAGTCTTACAATCATATGTTCCAATAATTTTGATATTGATTATACTGTTAGGAGGCTTTATTGAAAGTTACTGTCATGAATTACCCAGAATTTGGCAAAAGCTAACATCAAATAATGATAAATAAAGAAATCTTTATGGTATAGTTAGTATAATAGACTTGTGCTGGAACCCATAAAAGACCTAACCAAAGTGAATTCTAGCAAAGCGTAACAAATTGTGGAATGAGCTGATTAAACATGCCATGCACCTGCATTTTATCCTACTGTATGGGTGATAGGTAGGTTAGAGTTAGACCATGCCTGGCTGTTAATGTATCTTTATTTTATATTGTGCATTTTGTGTTTTTATTTCTTTAAAGTCATTAGGTTTGCACAGCAGCATTATCGTAGCAGTGAGGTTTATCCCAGGCATGAATATTGCTAATTGTAATTTAAAGCCACTTATAATGTTAAAGCTGTCTACAGAGATGGTGAGATAGTGAGATCGGTAGCATATAAATTTAAGAATGAATGAATGAATGAGACAAGGATGAATATGAGATGTGTGGCTACAAAAATCAAATAAATATATAATTCTTCTAAGCACCAAGTGTTTTTCTCTAACAACCAGGAATAGAAAATAGGATTTTGATTGCTAAAATACTGTAATAAAAGAATTAAATACCCCATCTGTCTGGTGCTACTCTATTCAAAGTTTCTTCCATCTGGATGATTAAAAATGAACTTTGGAGATCTAATCACTAATAGCTTATACAGATAGTTCTTAATTTATGATTGTAATTCAATCCAGAATTTCAGTTGTAAATTATTGTCATTAAGTAAACACAATGTTGGTTAAATGAATCTATTGTACCCGATTTGGGGGGGGGGGTGGTTTGGTCTGAAACCAGAAGTAAATGCCAGGAATCATCAAAAACCATCAAAAATCACAGTCACAAAACCTTGGGATGTAGCAATTGGCCATAAAAGTGAGCTGGTTTCCAAGCATCCAAAATGCAATCACATGATCATGGGGACAGATGCAGCCATCATAACTTTAGAATTGGGTTGTAATTTTCAGGGATCCATCATATCTTGGAACCAGTTGTAAGTCAAGGACTACCTGTATGTCCTTGATGTAGATCAAGGTCGAACACGCATACAGAACTATTGGTTCAGCAGAAATGCAGAGGAGATTGTACAGATGTATGTCCTTCCCCCAAACTCCTTATTTGGAATGTGCCGGTCTTTTGCCTGTTATATAATACTTCTTCTCTTCTTATTAGGTCTCTTCTTCGGAACTGAACAACATTATCCAGAATATCATGACATGGGTAGTATCAGCAGTCACAAGTATCCTCTATCCAGCTCTCACCAAATTTGAAGAGAGAGTCAGGACACGGGTGTACACAATCTCTGAGGAGTCTGTAGTATCTTCAGAGAACTCCAGCAGCTGTACCAGTTGCAATGAAGACCTTTGTGAAAGTTATGGGGGCCTCCCAGCCTTTGCTAGTAGGAAAGTCAGCTTTACTAACACAAGTATGAAACCTACCACCAGCTCTCCGAGTGAATTCTGTTCTACTAGTGGGAAACCAGTGTCAACCTCTTTGCTCTCCTCTAAGTCTTCCTTTACCTCTTTTACCAAGAGCACCCACCTGTCTCTAGATAGTGACATCCTTAAGGGTAAATTTAAGAGAGGAAAAACAGCTGTTTTTTTCTCTCCATCTAAAGACAACAGTCTTCTGTCTACCACAGCAAGCATGAAGAGTTCCAAATCCGACAGCCATCTCTCCCAGCTGCAGAAAAGTTCTACAGATGATCCAGAAAATGTTAGCACTTTGTACCACAGCAAACAAAAGCACACAATGCCAAAAGGGCACCTCTGTAAAACCGAAATGACTATGACCACTGATTCAGAAGAATTGCCATCTGCTGGAGGGGAACAGAAGCCACCAAACTGCTCTACTCACCAAAGGGAGACCATTGATGTGAAGGACCTTAAGAGTATTTTCAGTGACCTGAAGTTGCCTCTTGCCAGAGTTACTGCAGTGATTCTGGATGACATTTTCAAAAAAATATTAGGTGACCTGGGATGCACAGCTTGTTCTGTCTCTATTTCAATGGAAGTCCTTCTTGAATCCATATCAGATAGCTTACTAGGCAGCCATTCTGCCGAGCCACCAGTTGCTGGTTCGGTTTCGAGGGTGGCCAGTTTTGTTGCCAACGATATTGTTGAAAATGTGCTCAGTAAACTCCACTGCACGGCTCAGAAGAAATATTTCGAAACCATTTCCAGAGATGACTTCTCCACCGAATGGAAAGCAATGTGCCTTGCAGCCAGTGAGAAATATACCGACCCGGATCCAGCCTTTTGGAGGGCTCAGATGCCCCTGTCCTTTGAGTCTATGCTAGGCATCGCTGAGGAGATTGTTCAGATTATTATTGACAAACTGAAGGTCTTTGCTTTGTCAAGCCAAACAAAAGTGTCCCAGTTTGAACTCTTTTCTAAAATCAAAGCAATTGGCATACCGCTTGAACAACTTTATGCAGCAGTTCCACCACACACAGCAGAATCTGA
This sequence comes from Cerberus rynchops, assembly GCA_032468195.1. Classification (NCBI taxonomy): domain Eukaryota; kingdom Metazoa; phylum Chordata; class Lepidosauria; order Squamata; family Homalopsidae; genus Cerberus; species Cerberus rynchops. Next base: position 93,005 of record JANHFJ010001612.1, read on the forward strand.
AGCAGCAAATGCAATTGTGAAAGACACCATTCGTAAGATAGTTTCCAAAACAGTGGCTTCTTCAGAGACAAACATCCTTCAATATGTGGAAGAGATGATTGGCAACATCCTAAGCTACATCCAGAGGCAGGTGAGCCAAGAAGGAGTTATTCCATCCAGAGAGAGCTCAGTCATCATCCAGATCATTAACGATGTATTCAATGATCTGAGTACTGAAAAACTGAGGATTCTCTCTCCATCAGCAAAACCTTGCCCCAAATTACAAAGAGAACCTCCCAGCCACAAGCCTTCTGAAACACCAGCTGCAACATTCTTTACGACTGAGAAAAATGTAAGGAAACCGTTTCCGCCTGTTAATGTTCCCGGCATGGTAATTTACGCTGAAGCCGAACAGGAAGAAAAAGATAAGCGGAATCAGGAAGGGAAATTAAAAATCTGCAAGGATCAAAAGTTTGCATATAAAGGTTTTGGTCTTGAGCCACGGCAAAGAAGCAGGTCTCGCCCCAAATCTGCCTTGCAGGCTGATGAGGGATTTCTGAATGACAGGACAGTTCAATCAAAGTATCTAGAGAAGACAGAAAGTACCTTGGACACCCTTGTGCAAAATGCCATTTTTTGTTCTATGGAAAGTCCGGAAACTGCTGCTGACCCACTGTCGAAGACAGCAGCTGATGAGTGGACTTTAGAACAGGCCTTGAAACAAATGGAAGAAGACTTTAAAGGGGAAGAACAATCACCAATCATTGAAATCATGCAGAATCTTTTAAAGGAAACATTCCAGCACGTTTGGGCAGAGCAAACAGTCTTCCCCACCAGTATTCCTCCTTCATCTCTTACCCAAGTAAACATGAGCAGGCAACAGGCAGAGGAGCAACCTACCTCCAAAGGACAAAGTGAAATTATTGGTCAGGTTATAATTTCTGAAGCAGAAGTATATGCTTTTGCAGACGATCTGGTGAAATCTGTGTTCCAAATTCTTTCCCGCTTTGCTCAAACTGACATGCAAGACCTCAGGAACAGGCAATCTAGCCTTGTTTTCACTGACATTTTTCCTCTAAATATGCAGTCAGAAGCTAGCAAAAGCCTACCAACAGTGCATTTCAGAGATCCCGAGAAGTCCTTTGAGTCAGAATTTCAACAAGAAGAAGTGCAGAGTAGCAGAAAAACCACGTGTGAACCCATGCACATTAGTCAGCCTGAACATCCATCTAAGTCAGATCTGGTTAACGATTTAGTGCAAACTTTTATAGCAAAACTGGAATCCTTTGTCATATCCAAGATGGAATCTCAGTTATGCTTGGATGTGCAAAACTTAAAAATGTCAATTAGTTCAGACTTTTCCTCTGCCTTACAAGAAGAATTCAAAAGAATCCTAGACAACCAACAGGGTAATTTGCCTAATTGTTTAGAGGATATTTTTAACTCCTACAATAATTCTATTTTAGCTGCGAAAGAAAAACCAGAGCAGGCAGTATCATTGTCTTTCTCAGATTTAAAATCGTATGCCAGTGATGTGGCTAGGTTGATTTTGAAAAATCTAAAGCATGAGCTGGATAAAGAAGTGGATAAAATTTCAACTCCTCCCATTATATTCTCTGAAAGCATAGCTGCTACCCAAATTGTCAGCGTGGTTTTGACTATTTTTGCCCCCCAAGAACATCTTTCTGAATCAAACACCTCTTTACCACGGAAAGAAAGTGTATTGGAAAAAGTTTTCAAGAAAAACCCTACGTATAAAAGAGATCTTCAAACCCAAATCCAAACCACAGTGGAAAGTCTTTTAAATGAAATCTTTCAGACGATAATGTTAGACATGGACAATTCTGGAACAGGGGAATTACAGTTTCCCAAGGCTGCAGATGACAGCATAAAAAACTCATTGTCCAACCCAGCTGGGGTGAAATCTGATGCTTCTCTGGTTTCCAATGACTTGGTGGATATTGTGTTTGAAGATCTGAGTTCCGGTCTTGCAGCTGCTATGAATATGAAGGGGGAACTTTCATCTCAATTCCAGTCCCTCCTCTATGACTTTGTGCAGAAGACAGTAGAGCCTCTGGCACAGTTGAAAGAACGTGGATCGAAGGCTGGACATAAGAGTCGTTTTCCAGATCTCAAAAGAAGTAAGCATCAAATCCCTGGCGTATCAAAAGCTGAAAAAACATCTGGCAGAAAACTGGCGGAATTTAGCGCTAAGCAACTTCCAGATATAAAAGACTTTTCTCCTGAAGGCATAGCAAAATATTTAGTTGATAATGTCTTCCTCCGACTGGAAATGTTTGTTGAAAGTAAACTAGAGTCTGAACTGGGAACGGCTGCTAAGCAAGTAAAGCCAACTCGTCTTGAAAGTGGATATGCAGCATCATGTGTACAAAAAGCCACAGAGATCAAAACAGGCAACCACTGTGATAAAGCAAAATTAGCAGTTCAGGACTCTCAATATAATTTAAGGCTCTGTGCTGAGAAACTGACTTGCACCATTGTTAAAGTAATTCAGAAGGACCTGGAACGGGAGATGCTTTCTTGTCAAAATCTCCTCCCCCAGGAAGAAAATGCTTCTGCCAATGAAATTATGAATGATCTCCTCAAGATCATAACTGTTCAGATAGCCTTGACTGAAAACGAGATTCAAAAAAGAGTACTGAAAAGGATTTTTAAGAAACAACAACCTGGACAGCATGGAGGTTTTCCATTGGTGGCAAGTGTGGAAGATGTTCTCAACCAAGTTACCCAACGAATATTGGGAGATCTGGGACTTTTGTCCTCTTTTAACAATGACTCTGTATTTTTTAATTCTGAACCCAAGTCTTCACACTACAACGGAACGATGGACACTGCATCTCAGGCAAATGCTTGTAACGTAGCCAGTGAGATTGTGGATGGAATACTTAATAAGATGTATTCAGCAGTTGTGGACACACTGTTTAGTTCCAGTGCATCAAAGTTGGAAACAGATAATTCAGGCAGCAATACATGTTCATCAGACATCCAAAAGATTACTCTGGCAGTATCTCAACTCCAGCCCTCTCCACAGACCTTGAGTGAAGAACTCATTCAAAGCGTTTTGAATAAAATGGCCTGTTTTGCTGCATCTCATTTGGAAGAGGTCCTTCCCTTGTCGATGCAACAGAGGTGGAGAGGCCAGTCATCTTTTCAATGTGACATGCAGGCTGGCAGTAACGCAATGAATAGGCCAAGAGCAATGTCAGATGATTCGGAAAGCTCTTTCCTGAGAGGGACTTTGTCAAAATCTGACTTGACAGTATATGCCAAAGACGTAGTAAGCAAAGTTTTGGGAACTATTATTGATGAATTCAAAACAGAAAATTATCACAGAACTATATTTCAAGTCAACACCTTGTCATCAGAGCAGATCTCCAAAGCAAGTGAACTCATTAATTCTGTCGTGCATGATCTACACACTGACGATGTGCAGGTTTCTCACATGCATAAACATACTTCTTTGAACCGTTGTCAAATTGATGGACTTCCTTCTACCCAGATGTTCTTCCAGTTTGAAATGACAACTAAAGACATCCACGGAAAGCCCAAAGGCCTCTTTTATGAAGATTATGCATGTTACCTCAATCAAATCCTTCCAAAGGAAGGCATATTAAGAGAAATTTTTGAACAGCAGCCATTGACAGATGCAAATATAAATGAAACCCTAAAAATGCTGCAGGTGGCTGAGAATATTGTAAGTGAGGTTTACATGCGAACTCGAGATCTAGAACCATCTGTTTGCATTTTGAAGAAGATTCCTGGTGAGCTCAACGAGCGACTATTCTCTTGCACTTTTAAAAAAGTTGACGGCCCTAGGATTTTTCACAGCGATTCTCAGACGGAGATTGGCTCTGTTGCCAGAGATATTGTAGCAAGTGTGTTTGAAAACGTTCACAGATGTTTATTATGCAGTGTTCCTACTGCGCAAGATAAATATAGCTTTTTGGGAAAAAAAGACCAGGCAGGACCCAAAGGATGTGAAAACGTTCCAAAACATCATTTCACTCAACCCGAATTTCCTTTTTATAATGTTTCACTGAAAAGTGCTATGGACACAATTGACAAAATAGCCAAAGAAACAGTTGAATGTATTGTCGTCACACTGGAGACTTTTGTGACTCGACATTTTAAACGGGACTTTAAATGTAATTTTTTGGACATAGTGAGATTCCCAGTAGAAAGCCTTTCTTTTGCACAACTGACACGATCCTTAGATTCTCTTTCAGGTCATGTAGGAAATGTAGCAGAAACAACCGTAGAAGCATTACGAAAGAAGCTGCAGGGAGACCCTGGGAAAGGAACATTGCCTACTTTAGGATCTACCCATAACTTTCTGGACTTTACAAAGTTGGGTGGTGCTGTCACCAGGGAGTGCATTGAAACTGCTTTCCATCAGGTGCAAATGCTCCACTCTGAATTGAACGTGTATGCCAACAATGCTGTCAGCAGCATTCTTGAAATTATTAAGCACACTTTGGACAGAGAGCTAGTCCACAAGGAGGTCAATCTATTTAGCAGCTCTTCTGAAAGTTTGGTGGTAAGTGAAACTATCAGTGTCATGTTGGATCGTTGCAACGAAAGCCTTACTGAGATCACCTCTGAATTAATGGTGGAGAACCTCCAGCTAGAAATGTCAGGCCGAGCATTTGCAAAGGAGAGAGCTCTTGCCCAGAATCAGTTTAAATCACCGAAGGTGAAAACAACTTCTAAAGTCTACAGAAGGGTAGATACGAGGGATTGCTTCCCACCAATCAATGTTCCCGGCATGGTCATCTACTCAGAGGAGGAGAGTGAAGTACAAGAAGAAGCCCCAGCTAAATTTCCTTCTGTCTTTAAGTATTCTGAGTGGGATGCTCATGGTGCATCAGAGAGAGAGAAAGAGAGATCAAGACATCCCAGAAGACGAAGACAAGATAAAGGTCAAGTCAAGCTAGGTTGTCTTGAGGAAGATTGGCTTCCCCGACAAAGCTCTATCCCCGAGGGAAGCATTTTGGAAAAGCTATTTAAGAAAACGGCACACTGTGAAGCTACTCCTAAGCAAGCTGGAATGGGACATCAAAAGAAAGCCAATCCTCTTCCTCACCATGAATCCTTTGCAGGAAAATATCATTGTGCAGGTCCAGAAACCACCTGCTATTCTGCCTACTGTCCTCTGAAGCTTGGCCATACAGCTGAAACCATTGTCAACGCTCTCCTATCTGAGTTTGGAGTGGAAGATGAGCCTATGGTGCAAAGCAGCTACTGTGAGAAATCCAGACGTCTTTCTCCGTTGAAGGAAAAATCTCACCTGAGATGTTCAGGCTCCTCCAAATTTGTAGAACCAAAGCAGAAGAAGCAAAGCTTACTCAATCGCTGGGAAACCAGGCTGAGTGATTCCAGTAACAAGGCCCTGACAGAAGAAAGCTGCCTCATGCTGGACAGTGACAGCCTTCTCTCAAAATGGGAGAGTAAACAGCATATCTTCAAATGCAAGAGTCCAGAGAAATATAAAGAACTAGAACTTCTGGCTTGTGCTCATGTTCCAGACCCCTGTGAGACTCTTCTGCTAGCCAACCACATTGTTCTGAGTGTCATCAAAGAACTGATTACCTTCCAATCTAGAGGTTAGTCTGAGAGCTTTGTAGCAGATAGTCCAATAAGCTTTATATTGTAGCTCACATTTCCTTGGATCAGAAACATTTCTGTCTTCTAAAAATATTTAAGTAAACTGCTTGCTTGCCTCTTCCTAGCCCCCTATGAAAAAAGAACCAATTCACACATATCAACAACTCACTGTTATAAGTTAGACATTGATCTATCTTTCCAATGTTGTATAATAATAATTCCTTTGTGTGTATCCAGTATATGAATCTATGTTTCTGTGACAAAGTAGTATTTGCTCTAAATTGATTTTGATAAATCCGTTAATTTAGCTCTAAACATACCAGTTGCAGGAAAATCATGCAACTTAATGTATCATCTCTCAAATTACATCTTCAGCTTTTGTGCCCCAGATGTGAAATAGTAACCTGTTCATGTTTACTTCCGCAGAGGCTTTGGATGAAGTGTCCTGCAGGACCTCTTTGCCAGCATGGAAACAAGAATCAATCCAGTCTGAATCAAAGTGGCTTCAGGATCAAATCTGGAGGAATACATATCTGCCTTCTGGTAGAAAGCAGTCTTCATGCCATGATGTATTTTGGGAACCTCTGACTCAAGCAGTTCTTTCCAATGTGCTGTACAGCATTTCAAGTCCCAGTGCACGCCACAACATGCCAGAAAGAAATGAGTTTTTTGAAAGGTCCCTTTCAATGTTTTGCTCTGTGGATGTTTGCTGTCCTGAACATGGGCTGAGATGCTGTAAAAACCTTCCTATGAACATTGAAGAGTTAGCATTCCAAATTTCTGAGGTTATCATCAATAGCCTGTGTGAACGAAACATTTTGCATGAGAGTTTCAGCAGAAAAGGCTTTCAGGCTAGGAGATCAAGAAGAATTTTTGTCCCACCTCTCTGTTTGGCTGACTTTGATAGTGTTTATCAACCTCTTGTGAAAGAGATTAATAATGTATTGTCATTAGAAATTGAAATGAGATGCAGATGTGCAAACCAAGGGAGAATTGGAGATAGTTTGTCTCAACAGCATTTGATGTCTTCACCTCGCTTAAGTAGAGCTTCTAGGGGTGATTGTAGAGGCTCCAGTGATGTCAAAAGGACGTCCTGTCTCTCCACAATGGATCAAATAGCCCTTAAAAACAAGAGGCTTAACAATGTTGCTTCTAATTTGGACAGTTTCATCCGTAGCCTGAAAACCAGTGAATCAAAAAATGTTGTCAATAAAGTTCTGCACATCATTTTAGATTCGTTATGGCCTGATCAGTCACAGAATGATTTTGGTGGGTCCTACCCAGATGCCCGCTTTCAAAATATGATGCCTTATCAAAATACAAATACATCAACCAGAAAACAGCTACTTTATTCCTCGATGTGTCCACATGCTTGCAGACTTAGTAATGACCTATTTAACAGCAACTTGGGACTGTCTCCCAAGTCTGTTATCCTCTTGGATGTTGTGAGTGAAAAGCTGATCCGGGCACTTTTGGACAAATGCCTCTTGACAGATAATTTTACCAGCACTTTTGCATTTGATGAGTTTCCAGAAAATGAACAGCTTCGTGATGTGAGGAAATGTGATGATGAAGTCTTGCCTTATTCATATAAAGAGTTTAAAGTCCACGAGGCTGATTCCAGCACCTCTCTTTTCACATATGACATTCGATACCTCGAGGAACCATGGATGGAGGCTCAGTCAGGAGTATCTTCCTGTGAATCAGCCCTTGATGTTTTAGCTCACACTCTGGTAAAACCTGTCATGACAGAGCTTTCCTTCAGCATTGATCATCCCAGACAAATGAGGACTTCTTCAAAAAAGATGGTTGAATTCACGAAGCCATGCTCTAGAAAAGGACACGGTCAAGCATTTAGTAAAAAGCATGCCCGCTATGGTAAAAATGAAGTGTGCTCCTCATCACGAAGTAGAAAATCAGAATCTAGAGCAACTAGTCCAGGAAGGCGTCAAATGAGAAAAAGAGAAAGAAACCGGTCCGTTCTGGATGCAGCAATCCAGCGTAGACCAGTTATACCTATCTGCACATTACCTGTAAAAAGGCCTCTGATTACAAGCTGCAAAAAGAAGTACTACAGAAAAGAAATGGTGACAGTGACAGAACATGGAGATCATCATCAACTCCAACCAGTTTTTTCTGCTATTTATTCTTCTCTGTTTTTGGGGGACATTGTTTCTCAGCTCTTGATCAAGATCTTTTCTTCACTGCGGAATAAATATGACCGAGATTCTTGTATCGACCTTCATGAGATGAACACATTGTTTGTGCATGCACTGATGGAAGAATTTAAGAAAGCTGGTGTTGGAGTCTTGCAGAGAGCTGAGGAGAAATCATACTTCTCACTTGTGGATAGTCGAACTGTCAGCAGAATAGCTGACTCCATTTTAAGAGAGTTTGGATTCCAGTTAGCTGCTGAGGGAGACACGGGAAAGGACATAGAGAATCTGGCTGAGAGGGCAGCTCAAATTATCTTGACAGAAATTTTGGATTACCAGTTGCCACCAGCAGTGTTTAGGAGATTACCTCAAAGTGCTTTCAGAAATATTAAACCTGAGCCCATCATCCGAAACATTGAGTGCTGTGTCTACTTTCCTAAAGTGAAAAGGAGTAGGCCACCTCCTCCAGCATATGTTACGATATTGTCTGAGAAATATTTAGAAAGAGTAGTAAGTCGACTCCTAACTCAGCTTTTCCCACCCTCAGAGGACACTCCCTGCAACCAAGGCAAAAGAGAGATGTCAGAAGTTGACTTTAATGAGCTCTGTTCCTATATAATCAAACACGTAATGAAGTCCATTTCAAAACACAAAATCTGGGTAGCAAAAAAGGATGATCGATGCCAATTACATTCAGAGAAAGAGATTGAGAACATGGTTGATTCAGTCTACAGAAACATGCTAAATAAGTCTGGCTCACAACTCTCTATACAGAAGGATGTGGAATGCAGGAATACTGCTTTTATCGATTGCATGACCAGCTTCATAATTCGGGAAATCACTAACCATCATCTTGAGACGTTTCTTTCCAAAGATGAAGACTTTTTGGAAAATCCTGAGCCTGAAGCCTTGTCTGAGAACATAGTCAGGACGGTTTTGGATAGCATCAGTGAATCTTCAGTGTCTTCTACTGAGGTTTTCCCAGCTAAGTTTTTAGAAGAAATTGTTTCCAGAGTTTTATCTAAAATATTTTCTGCTTCTGTAGATGAAAAGAAAATGTCTAAAGGACAGCCTGAAATTGAGCTTGATAAAGTGGTTAAAAGGATAGCTAGTTTAATCAATTTGCAGTTTGGCAGAGCTTCGGTTAGCAGGATGCAAAAGGAAGGAGAACAGAGTCTTGGAGCTCCATTGTCTGCTGTCATGGATGATGTGGTAGATTCTGTGTACAACAATATAGCGAGAGAAAAACAGATGATTTTAGGCGATGATGTCAGCTGCATAAGAAAGAATGTCATTTTTGACAACGTTAAAAGATTGATCGAAAAAGGCATCTCTGATTATCTTTTACACCCTCTGTTTTCTGGAGATTTCTCTCAAGTTTCGGGCTTGCCTGCACTAGAGGTGGGCGATGCTGTTAGAGACAAAGGATTCCATGAGGACGAGAGTTGGCCACCCTTTAGCACCTTATTATCATCAGGGTTCCTAAAAGATCTAATCACTGGTCTGCTTGCAAGGATTTTCCCTTCCGCACCACCCGGAGATGCTTCGTCCATTTGGAATAAAACAACCATGTCAGATTCTGACTTAAGCAAGCTCTCCACTCAATTGCTCAATGATGTTCGGCTGAAACTTTTAAAACATGAAATCAGAGTTATAAAGGATACACATCCGGAACAGTATCAATATTCTGAGGAGGATGTTCAGAACTTGACAGATTCTTTGTGCAGCAAGATCATACAGAAATCGGGCTCCCTTGAAGCTGTCCGGAGAGATGTGAAAAACAAAAGCAACGCCCTTATTGATCAACTGGCTGGCTTTCTTGTTAGTGACCTCCTCCAACAGCATGTTGAAGCTTTTGTATCCAGCGAGGAGACTTCTGATTGGGATAGAGCTGCTGCAGGAGACTCTATGGGAGGGTTAGAAGTTTATAGAACTGCTATCAAGCCCTTGGACCTCAGAGAAGTAATTGAGAGAAAAAGTAAAAGTTCACCTACTTCTTTGCTGGGGAATATTATTTCTGAATTGCTTTCAAAAATTTCTGATACGTTATCAGACATCCCTCTTAGCGCCTCTGGGGAAGATGTGGGAGATGTAGCTATGAGGTTGGCAAAAACAGTGACAAAAGAGCTTGCGAAAGCTCATATCAATGTTCAGGAGGGTCCTGACGAGCCTCTTGGATCTGCTCCACCAGATGCAAATGTAGCAGATCAGAATCCATCTTACAAAGATTCTGAAGCAAGTTTTCTGCCTAAAGAGGAGACAGAAGACGTAGGGGACGCTTCACCTTGTCAAACAACCACAATAAAAATAGAAGAAGCTGTAGAACACCTGCTGCATTCAGCATGCCCATCCAGTGTGTTAGAAGCCAAGTGTCTCATCCAGGAAAATCTGAAGAAAGATCAAGATGCTCCTCAGGAGAATCCTTTGGTTTCGCCCTACATCACTGTGCTCTCTTATCCAGTGTTAGAAGCTATCATTGATAGGTTATTTGCCTATATTTTCCCATTAGCTTCTAATACTACTGCAACTTCCAATAAAGGAGGAGGTCTATATGGATCTGAACAGCAAGACAGACTTGCCCAGATTAAAATGGACATCATGGCAATAATTTTGAAACAGGCCATCTGGACCAGCACTTACGGCAGTGAAAAAGAAACTGGTATTTCAGAAAAAGCAATAGAGAACATGGTGGAATCCGTATATTGTGATGTTCTGCACGAGGTTCTGCTCCAGCAGCCTTTCTCAGAAGACAGAGAAAGCTTAAATAATTTGTACGTCACGCAGATAGCTTGCTTCATTATTAATGAAATGTTTAAGCATCATCTTCAGTCTTTAACATCAGAATATGCATCATCTTATGTAAACCACGATACTAGGATTATTCCAGACTGTGAAATAACTATATTTCCTTACATGGTCTTAGAAAACATGCTCAACCAGCTCTTGGAGAAATTATTCCCCAATCCAGAGAACATTGCTGACTATGCTGGAAAATATGATGACTTTTCCGAAACAGATTTCACCGAGATGGCTGCAAACCTGAAAGGCTGTGTTGTTACAGAGATTTCAGCACATGAAGTCAAGCTGCAAAATGTCTCGGAGCGAATCCCAGACATGGATCAAGAGACTGAAGAAGACATTGCTACTTCAGTTTATAATCAGATTTTGCAAAAGTATTGCTCTCAAGGGGAACTTCAAAATATTCTCATGGATCAGGGGAATGGCACTGTGCATGAAATTGCCAAATTACTCATAAGAGAAATTTTAAACTTCCACTTCCACCCATTTTTAAGTAGCAACGATTCTTCTGAGTGTTCTAAGTGGCAAAAAGAAAGACAACATGTTTCCAGGCGCATCTATTCTGCTCAGTTTTTAGAGGATGTGGTTGTTGCTTTCTTTTGCAAATTCTTATCTTCCCCTAATATTTTGGCATATGCTAAGGACACTAATTTATCAGAGAATGAGATGAGAAATCTAGTGATTGAACTTGTTAATGGTTTGGTAATTGAATTTAAAATGTCAGAAGTTAAGGTCATGCAGAGTGCAGGGGAGAATATCTGCCTTCCACAGATGGGCGCTGAAAAAGTGATTCAAATAAGTCATTCTATTTATGAAAAATTACTGCAACAATTTGGCTCAGAGTTTGAGATTTTTAAAACTTTTCAAACAAACAGTTGCCTGTTAGCAGAAAAACTGGCTCCCATCATAATAAGAGATATTTCCTATTTCCAGTTGTTGCCTTTATTTACTGGTGACACTTCTCCATATTTGTTTTCATTTATGGAAGCGGAAACAATTGTTGATAGAGTTGAAACTCTCCTCCCAGAACCGCCATCCTCTGGTTCTGTATTTGGAGATATATTTGTCAAGATATTACACCGAATATTTCCTTCTTGGCTTCCTGATAGTAGATCAGCTTCTCCTGATCCAACAATGAATGAAGACTGGAAGAGAAGTCCCGCTATAAGTCATTTGAAGGAAGAACCAAGTTCTGATGCCAGCAAAACTATTGAAAATATAGTACAAAACATTTGTAAAACCGTCTATGCAAAGTCTGGATCTCCAAACAAAAAACAGGGAAACATAGCTGAAGAGCTACTAGAAACAGGATTTTTCAGTAAAACAAAAGAAGATTATCACACAAGACACCAGTCAATGCAGTTTCAGAATGGAGGTGACACTTATTCAGCATCCTTTTTGAAGGACATCTTTAGTGGGTTAATTAGCAAATTGCTCAACTCTACAGCCAGTGTGTGTTTGGTAGAGAAACAAGGGGCTGAGGCTGAACCTTCACTTAAATATTTAATTGAATCCATCTTAAAGGAGTTTGCAAAGTCCCCAGTAAAAGTGCTACAAATACCTGAAGGTGGGCAAACTTTCCCACATGTGGAAAAAGCGGAGGTTGCTAAAATTATCCATGCTTCTTTATGTAACATTTTGCAAGATCAGAGATCTGGAGTCCCAATCTGCATGGACAAGGAAAGTGGTCAGACGTTTGCAGAAAAATTGGCTGGTGCAATAAAGAAAGAAATTTTAGGCTACCAGATTCAGGAAGTACAATCAAAGACATTCCAAGATCCAGCCTCTAAACCTTTTGAATTTGGAGAAATGGCTAAAAAAGTGTTCACAGAAGTGAAGAAAATTAGTACTCCATCCCAGGTAGATACACCGTGTCCATTTCTAGTCTCTCAAAGATTTATCTATGATGTCCTTGCTTTCCTCTTATCTAAAATCCTTCCTCTTCCTACAACACTCTCTCCATCTCCTGATACAGAAGATCGATGTGCAGAATTTGATTTTATTCACATGAAACTCCTGAGCAAAGTGATGGCTGAACTCTCCAAAAACAAAAATGCAGAGGTTAAATATCTTGACCGTGTGCAACCCAACCGTGTTGTCAGTCAAACTGTAGCCAACTCAATCTATAACAACCTTTTGCCAGAATTTGGAAGTACTTCTGATGTTCAAAAGTGCATCAGAACTGGCTGTACAATTCTTCTGGAGAGGATTGTGGACATTGTGATCAAAGAGATTTCTGGGAATCAAATGCAATTGTACTTTACAGAAGAGTTAAACCGACAGCAAGAAGCCATCGAAGCTGAGAAGGCCCTTGAGGATCAATATGGAGATAGTTTAGAGCCGTCAGAGGGCCAGACACAGTTGCGATCCCACCTGAAAGGTTTATCCTCTCTAATCTTAGAGGAGATAGCTGTTAAACTTCTCACAAAAATGTTCAGTTCTCTTCCTCTGGATGATGTGGAAACAAGCAATGTTGCATCTATGAAGGAAGTAGCAAGAAAGATTATTAATTCTTTGCAGAATCTCCTCTCCAATGGTGAACTTAAAGTGTGGCAGCATGATGACTCAGAAGATTTAGCCTCTGAAGATAGCCTGAAGATAGTTGGAGAAGTGGTTGACTCCGTTTACACTGATATCCTAAAACACTCCAATTCTGAAATTTCTCTGTACGAAGACTTAACTAACAGCAACGAAGACTTTGCTAACAGAGTTGCCTGCTTCATGGTGAGTGAGATTTCTAAGCATGACTTTCAGCCGGTCATGGACTCAGAGAAAGAGATACCCAGCCCCAGTTTGATAAAGCTGGAATCAGAAAAAATTCTCAAAAAAATTATTTCTGACATAGAAGCAGGAAAAAAATTGAATAACTCCTCAATTACTCAAACTCCTGTAGTGTCTGTTGTTTTCCTGGAGGAGATTATAACCCGCTTCCTGATAAGAATCCTAATGGCACAATATGATTTGGGAATTCATAAGAAAAGAAGCTTATCTAAAACAGATGTGAATGAAATGGCTGCCCAGCTAAAAACATCTGTGGAAAAAGAGATATCAAAGAACAAGATCAATCTTGTAGCTTCAGATCATCAGCTAGTACTGGATCCACAGTACGAAGAGGCAATTAACCAAGTTGTCCATTCAGTCATCAGCAATGTCCTGGAGAAATCAGGGTCTCAGAAAGAACTATATAAAGACATGACAACCAAGCAAGTGATATTCCCAGAGCAAGTAGCCAGTATCATTATCAATGAGATCTCCAGCAGCAGCCCTGAAAATACTTTGGGCGATAATTCAGAAAATGAAACCAAAAGTGCCCTGGAATTGGACCGCATTGTAAGCAAAGTCCTTGCTCAGGTTAACTCCCATATGGAACTGGAGGTAGATTCATCTCTATTAGAGCTCTCTGGCCTGTCAGAAAGTCGAGATCAATCCACACTAGGTCCAGCTGACCTAGTGCAGTTAGATGACATGCCAGTGAAGATCGTCCCTTATATTGGTAAAAAGCCCCTGAAAGTTGACCCAGACATAGTTGGAGACCATTTAGCAGTGCTATCCATAAAAACAGAACCCCTGGAGAAAATGAAAAAGGCCTGTTTCTCAAAGATGGGGGTGAGTTTAACAGATTTAAGAAGAGCCTCTGCGTCAGGCAAAAGTCTCTCTTACGGCCTGGGGACTGCAAGTGTTCCAGAAGCCAATGCAAAGAAGGAAAAGCGGCCATCTTTGGACATGACTGGCCGCCTTGCGGTGAAACCCAAGGAGGTAGGTGAGACTGCTTGCATGAACTGAAGGGGCTTCCATTGAATGCTTTTTATCTTTGTCCTTTTCAGTATGTTACCTGAGTCCAGGTAGATACCATTTGGTTCCAAATATTCCCTGATGACTGTGGATAGTCCCATATAATTTCCTTTATAACTCAGGTAGCTTTCAACTTATGACCAGGGCTTAGTAATTGTGACTGAACAATGAGTGGATCAGCTTGCCTCTAGAAGTTGTGGATGCTTCATCAATGGAGGTTTTTAAGGAGAAATTGGATCGGGCAGCTATTTGTCCTGTGTGATAAAGAGGTCTCCTGCTAGAGCAGGGGGCTTGGCTAGAAGACTTCCAAGGCCCCTTTCAACACTGTTCTTCTATATTCTAATAGGTGTGGACTTCAACTCCTTGGGAGCTGAAGACTACACATCTTCAAGTTGCCAACTTTGAAAAATACTGTATGTTATAGCCGAAAACCCGATCAAAATCGGTCAAGAAATACGCCTACAGCGGGTACGTATAGATGACCGTGAGGGGTCCCTTTATTTTGCAAGGCGCGAGTAAAACTAGCATCATCGCTAGTTCAGGTCGTAAGT
>JANHFJ010001616.1:105758-117344 GCA_032468195.1 Cerberus rynchops
CTGGAGTAAAGCAAGCTCATGCTGTTTTGTCTTTATGTAAACATCTGCTCCATTGTAACATTCATATGTTCTAATTAAGGCAATTTCAACTTAAAGCAATAGGAAGCTTACACAAACTTCCTTCCTTCCTTCTGCAGAAAAGTAAGTTCCATAAATATGAATTGGTCATTCATTTTCTAGTTAACTGGGTCTATGGACTTTTGAACTCCATTACTAATAAGAAAAAAGTCCTACTAAAGTAATAAAACATATTTCCTGTAGAGATTTCATGAAAAGGGCTCTTCAATTTTTAGTAACAGCAGATCCATCAGTAATTTTGAGACCATGTTATAGCCGCACACAAATTAAAAATGGCTGTCAGGGAGGTTAGAACCAATCAATTTTGTGAATTTTTTGTTAATGTTATACCGAATCACACTTGCATTTTGCCTGATTAGCTTCTGTGGAAGGAAGACAAAAGGAGTCCATTACCTGCGGGGAATAAGATGGGGATTCTATTCCTGGTTCTATGTGGCATTCCATTCCACTCAAAGCTATTACAAGGAGGAAGGATTAGGCAGTCTGAATTATATCATATAGATTGTCAGCAACTTTCATTCGGGCAACAGCTGTATAAGTTAATGGCACCTTGTTTATTGAACAGTATATCACTGTTTGTAGCTTTAGCTTTACAAGCTTTATAGCTTTAGCAATATACAATGTGATGTGCAATAACAATAGAAATACCATAATGGTATTAAATGTGGACACTGACAAGCAGTCAAATTTTAGATTGAAATAAAAGTTTCTGGAATTCAGCCAATTCACAACACTATTTAACAAATAGCATTACTATTAGTGTTACAACAGATAGATTGTGACTACCGCATTGCAATGCATTCTATATTACCTAACTGTATAGTCACACAATACCACTTGCAAATCGATTGTAAACTTTTTAAAACATGCACAAGAATCTTGTTTATTATATTGTTAATATTAAAGTTAACAAACTGCTAAAACACATGTCCTTTTCCAGGAAAGGTGGAAGCCGAATTGCTCCATACATATTCGGCAGTGCTTGGAACTGATAATCTCCTTCTGATTGTGCGCTTAGCAGTCCTGATGGCAGTCATTCTTACTGTTCCAGTTGTGATTTTTCCAGTGAGTAACTCTACTTAATGAGGAGAGAGTAGTGTTAATTTATGTTGAAATTTAAATCCTCTGTCATGTCTCTGTGTTCAGTTTATTTTCCTTTTTTCATCTTTCTATAATCAGTATAGTTGGAAAGCAATATAAATTCTATGTTTTAAAAGAATATTTAAAATTTATGTAAATATTTAAAACATTTTTGGGTGGAAATAAATTTTAATGTGTCTTTAATAACATTAAGTAAGTCAATAAATGTGTATTTTACAGATCCGCAGTTCTGTCACACAATTGCTGTGTGCAGGCAAAGAATTTAGTTGGGTGCGTCATTGTATTATTACAGGAACTATTTTGGTATGCACCAACGTTCTCGTCATTTTTGTTCCCACAATTCGAGACATATTTGGATTTATTGGTGAGGATTGTTTGTTACTTGTTTGAAACATCTATTCTAAAAACGTCTATATAATGTAATAAAAAATAAGCAGTCTAATTAAACTTTATGGTTCATTCAGGTGCCTCTGCTGCTGCCATGCTAATCTTTATACTTCCATCAGCTTTCTACATTAAGCTTGTGAAAAAAGAATCCATGCAATCTGTACAAAAAATCGGGGTAGGTACTTATCATTGTGTTTTCCTAATAAAAGGGATTTTTTTTTATATTCATAGAATTATTAGCTTCATTCTCGCACAATGTTTGACTATATAAAGCTTTATAAATTACCATGAATGTCTGCATTCTGTGGTGAGGCCTTTTCATTAACTCATCCCCCCTTTTTTTCTTTGTTTCATTTTTATGTTTTGTTTTTTTCATGTTCATTTTTATTTCTTATTTCATATTTCTTTCTTTTATTTTACATTTTGCATCACTGTAAGCCACAGGGATTTTTATTTTATTTTTGCATCCCTGTAAGCCACTGAAAATCATTTTGGAAATTAAGTGGCGTAACATACCCATATTGAAAAGTCTTTCATACTGAAAAGTATTGGCCTGAATTTTCTTAGCCTTTCCAAAAAATGAAGGCAGAATGTGTTCAATATTTTTCATCTTGGCTTTGGACGATGCAGTTTTGAAAATTGCCAAAAATTTTGACTTTTTTGTATAATAGACTTTTTCTTTCATGCCCTTGTTTCTGACAAAATAAATTTAGTATTTTTGTATGTTACCTATTTAGGCTCTCCTGTTCCTGCTAAGTGGTATAATTGTGATGATTGGAAGTATGACCTTAATCGTTGTGGATTGGATCAACAATTAACCTACCTGCTTTGTTCATTAGTCTTCATTCTGCCATCTTCTGGGAGAAAAAAACCTTCTGCCTATGTTTGCAGCTCTGCTTCCTTTGATGATAATACTTCTAACTAGAACAGATGGATTTTAAAGAAAGAAAAGCAAAAGAAACTATTCTGCACAAGAATAGATACTAATATCAAGTCAGCTGAGTCTTTGGCTGAGTGAAGTGACTTTTTTTTATTCCATTCCAGGGAATGGACAGCTCACTCTTACAAAATTTTATCAAGCCATGTTGGGCTTTGGACATTGTTACTTGGATTCTTTATTATTTACTTGAATGTGCCTAATGGAAACAATAGATGTGAGAAGTAAATTAGTTTACAGCAAGTTTCTAAGCTAGCCATTAAAAGCAAGGGAAAAAAACAGTTATTATTTTTATACCAAATAACTATGGACTCAAAAGCACTATTTTGACTTTTAAGAAAACATTTTATAAGTTAAAGATCCAAATAAGGGTAAGAAAAAATCAGTATACTGTTTAATCAATAACCTCAGTTCAAAATGTTTGCCTGTCTATAGAGACATATTCTTAAAATTATATTTTTCGCCTCAGCAAGCTTATTTTTTAAATCTGTTACAACTAATGTTTAATTGGCTATCTTGAAAGAATAGAACTATAATTAAATTCCATTTGTAATTTTAGTTATTCTATCACTAAAACCAAACAAAGATTTATTGTTCCAATTGTAGTATATTTAGTCAGTTAGCATAAAGTACTATACTGTATTTCAAGGAGCCATTTCCTCAAATATAATTTTTTGAAAAAAAAAATCCCATCAGAATGTCTTATAAATTGATTTATGGCATTCTGTTCTAATTAGAGCTATAGCCAGGCAACTCTTGAAATTAATGAAAATTGTATATGAGCATTATCTGGCAAATTGCAGTCCATTTATAAAATATAATGTTGGCATTTTTCTTATTGAGGTACTCAGTAGTGCAATTACAGAAGATAAAAACATTTTTATTCTTTTTTAAAATTTGGTCTTACTAAAGCACAATAAATTGTTAAATAATGTGATGCTCCTAGCAAAAAATCTGGCCTTTTAGTATATAGAACAAAAATATTGAGGTCATGCTATAGTTTACTGGAGGTAAAGTGTACAAATAGCGTGGTACTTTTCAGATGCATGTTTTCATTATTATTATTTTATATTATGTTACATAATTGCACCATACTTTGGTGCATGTGACAAAATTCTTTTCATAAAATAACTGGATTTCTTAATGTAGTTTTCTAATAATTGACTAAACTGTCATTCATTCATACACATCCGCACGGACAAACTTGTTGCTAAATGAATGGGTCTCAGTATTATTGGGGCAGTAGGGTAACAACCATAAGTCATATACAGTAGATGTCCAAAACATGATCCTGCCCTGATTGGACAACAGATATTATACAGTATAAGCATTCAAATAACATATGAACTGGCACACCTGTCACACTCCTGTCTGTCTCCCATTCACTCAGCCTAGAAACTCAAGAAGAGCTGAATGTTGATGTATGGGGAATTCATACATACTTCCCATTTCTATGATTAGCTTAGAGATATTTAATGAATTTGCCAAGTGGGATAGGGGTAAACTCTATTGTGTTTTGTAGTAATAAATCTATGTTGAAAGTGTTGCATTTGCCAGAGGAAAAATCATGTTCTAGTTTGGTTACTATACATTTTAATTATACTATTTCAACCCAAAGTGAAAAGAGATTTAGGACATTTTTTTTTCATTTCACAGAAATTGCTGAGCAGATTCTCTGCCAAAATCTAAGGCAGAATTTAACTAGATAACATTCAGACAATTGGCATAATCTAACTTAATATTAGTAGCTCAATAGTAATTATTGAGTTAGAGCAATTAAAAAATGGCATGTAATTAACTAGAACATTTTTAAAGCATAGATTCATTTCTAAAAAATATACAGCAAATATTTCCTATTGCATTCTAATTCTTAAACCTACTGTTTCATTAGAGTGCTTGTCAATGAGGAACATGGTTTATTGAAAAATTACTGTAATTTTTCCTGTTATTGCCTTAGAAAGGCTAGAATTCAAGCCATGGTTCTAGGCAGGACAATATAATCTACTTGAATAATAGTTGTGATAATCTCTTTTATTCCTAAAATGTCAGTAACCAATACTAGTACTGTTAAAAACACAAAGCTTATTTTTTGATCTAGATTGTCTAAAGAAAACATCTTAGAAAAAGACCACTCTTGTAAGCATTTGGCTGATGTAATGTAAGATCTCATTGTTACGTGTTTATATCTCAGAACTACCATTGACATTACCGGGTGGATACAACATACTTATGTAGCAGATATAAATAACTTAATATTAATGTCCCAACTTAATATCTTCTTGTATTTTGGACTAGTCTAGTGGTATTTTGCGCAACATCTTCAATACTCCAGAAAATATATGGAATAATTTAAAATGATTTTTTTTCTTTACAACAACTAAGGGTTGCCCAGTATCTTTAACACATCTGAGGAGTTAAAGATCAAAAATCATACTTTCCCAACAATAAAAAAGATTGTTATAGCCGAATTGTTCATCTAAAAACCAGAAAAGTGACAAAAGTGGGGAAAACGCACTTGTGCATCTGTAAAAATGTTACTGAATTATTGCTGAATCAGCAATATCTAGGCAGTTCAAATTAGGGATTGCAGTTTCTTTTGCAAGGTCAAACTTTTCACTACTCCTGAGTACCATTAAGATACCTTGTTTGCTAACAGAGAGATATATGGTATACAAACTTCTCAGGAGCTAGTAGTTTCAGTATTAAACCACTGTTTGTCATCTCATTTTAAAATTACTGTCTTCCATATTATTTTACTCACAATATATAACATGTTATTTATGGAACAGTAACCTGTTGAAGTTAAAACCTATTTTTCAATATTTATGGGTAACTTCTGTATATAAATTATTACACTGTATGTGTATATGTATATATATACTGTAAGTACATTATATATAAGGTAAGGTTAGGATTTGATTATGTATATAAGTTTACGTGAATAGTTAGCACATTAAATCCATAATTCCTTCATGTTGTATATCCAAGACATCACAGGAAAATCTCTGGAGAAATTGTAATTGCCAGTGACCAATTATTTTTGCACTTGTTATACAAGAGCAAATATTTTTAAAAGCAATCTAAAAGTGTATCCAAAATGTATTAGTTCAATTCTACATTTCCCTTTGAACTGTAAAACCCATTCTATACTGCAAACTAATATGAAATTTCTTTAGCTTGCAAAGCAATTTTCTGATATTAGAAGAACGGGAGCTACTATTGGACAGCAAAAAAATAACCCTTTTTTATTCAGAAAATTAGTTTCCTAATTATCTGGAACCAGGGCCATTGTTGTAGGCCATTGTTGTAAAGTGAGAAACCTAATTTTACAATGTACAATTTGCATTGATGTTTTCAGTGAATATTTTTAAAACCAATGACTGACGTTTTCGTGTATAGGTATGATTTGTATATATCATGTGTATATATCTCTCTATATATATAGATAAAGAAATACATTCTGTATTGTTAGATCAACAATTTAAATATAATTGTTGAAAAGAGTGCTACATTGTTTCAATGAAACACTTAAGTTTTAGCTAAATAAAAATCAAAACTTAAGAATGTGCAAGAATGAAATTTATTGTCTATTATATAAGTAGTTGTTCGTGTTGTGCTTTACCGATAAATCAATTTTAAGCAGTTCACAAAAGTTGCATTTGCCTTTGAATCCAAACTATAAGATAGGTTCTCAGTTCATATTAAGTTATGATTTGTATTAATAAAAGTTTACTGAACATGCCATTATATCTAGTTCCACATATTATTATAAGCCAAAACCAAATTATACATCATATAATAAGATGCAGCATTTGTAGAAGTTCATTACACAGTTCTTGGTATATAAATATATAGGACTACTATCAGACGTGTTTCATCACTTGGAATTTGAAATAAACATCTAGTGATAAATATTAATATGGGCATGTTAATAAAAGTGATGTGGAAACATTTTTAACAAGGCATTCAATTTTTATTGTTCAATGTACACCCTGCCTATTTTTTATTTTAATACAATTTAATACAATTCAAAATTTAAAATATAAACTGAACTAAATTAATAAAATAAAAACCAATCATTACAATCACTAATAAAAGATTGGCAAAAGGAGACTTTTACCTTCTTCATAAATGTTGGGAATGGGAACCAGATTCTTTTGCTGGTGCAGTCTATTTCTTGGAAGCCACATGGAAGAAATACTGTCCCTGTATGCCCAGTAGTTGATGTGCTGGTAGTTGGGACACAGAGTGGTCTCGGTGATCTAATTAACCAGGCAGGTTCATAGCAGTAGGAGTGATTCACAAATAATTAGACCTTAAGTCATTTAAATTGTGCCTACTAAGCAATTAATATAATTCCTATGGATTGCATTAATCAGTAATAGTTATCACAAAATATATTTCAAATATTTTTCAAGAATAAACCTATTTAATACACATTTCAATACTTAAGACAGGCTATAAACAAGGTACAATTTCCCCTAGAACTAATTTAGTCAGGAAGCATCAGAATTGGTCAGCTACTCGTAATTAGGTAAACATGTTTCTTGCATCTGTTGCCATCTATAAAATCCAATGTCTGCTGCAGACAAGGGACCCTCACAAATTGTAAATGAGACTGGGGAAATGCAATTATACCTATAACAAGTTTCATCTCAATACCCCAATTCATTTTTTCTTCTCTATGTTGTCTGGATTTTAATTTCAGCTTGATCCAACCCACTAGCAAGATTAGCAATCCTCATGTTTGCCAATATTACTTACCAATTTTGGCATCCAAATAAGTCAAAGTTTGAGTGGCTTTGTCTGCAAAGAATTACACCAATTGCTGGAAGCATACACCTGACTATTATGATTATATACCCCCAATATATTTATGAAGGGTATGCCCCACAGCACAGAAAAGCATTATCGCCCAATGAGAGTGAGTAGTGTTTTTCATTATTCCTGTTACAAGAGTTGATTTTTTTTCTGGTTCATTAAGAGAGATCCTTCATTTGAGATTCAATCTAGTTGTTTCATTACTCTATTTTTAAAAAGGTCTCATTGGCCAGAGGTGAAATTCAGCAGGTTCTAGCAGGTTCGCTAGAACCGGTAGTAAATTTTCTAAGCAGTTCAGAGAACAGGTTGTTAGACGATATCTCCTTTTGTTTTTTTTCCACTTTACAAGGTTAATCCTGTAGGGAAGGCAGGAAAAAAACATTCTGGTGTTCCTAGCCTAATCTTTATTGCCCTGCATACAGAAACTGCCCACCCAGTCACATGACTCCCTAGCCATGCCATCAAGCCACACCCACAGAACCGGTAGTAAGAAAGTTTGAATTACACCACACTGTCATTGGCTCTACTAGAGGAGAAACATTGCTTAGCCAGAATAGTGAAAATTATCTTGACAATCTTCCTATTCCATAGATCACATAAATCTTCAAAACAAATGAGGTGTGAAATTTTGTTAACAAATGAGGTGTTAAATTTTCTATGCACAATTAAAAAACAATCATCTGAATCTTTCAGACCTGGTTTAGAATATTTTAACTGATCCTCAATTCTTTCAGTGATTGATAGCAGTTGCCAGTCTAAATTGATCAGAGAGTGATCTGCTATGACAATGGAACTACAAAATCTATGTTAAGTGCAGGTTCATGAGCTAATCTGGAAAAGAAGAGAGCTAAATAAACATTTTGTTTACATAGAAACTTGGAATGGATGGGACAACAAAATGAAAATAGGTTGATGTGTAGAGTTTTTGGAATTTTAAAGAAGAAAATTGCTAGATTTGTTTAGTCAATCAGCCCTTTGAGATAAGCCTGGATAGAAGTCAGACTCCACAATGACTTTTGAAACTCTATTTTATTTTTGCAGGGTATGATCAAAGAATCTTGAAAGCCTGATGTTTTGGTCTTTGGAGAGCTGGAGATCAAAACTGTCCTATGGCTTTGCTATAATATTCAGTGGCTAAAGGAGTCTGGGATCTTAACTCCCTCCTGCAATTGAAAGATGACAATTGATTCATATTTAAAGGGAAGCATAGATATGAATCTGTACAACTGCAATTTTTCAATCAACATTAAGCTAACTACAATAAGCTGATAGGAGCACAGGAGAATACAGAAAAAAGAATGCAATTATGTTACATTCTAAGTCTGTCAGTATTGTTTTCTAGCTACCTAGTGCTACAGCTTAAATCTGAAGGAGATCTTTTATCCATGGGATTTATGAAGCTGAGATAATTAATGCTTGGCTATTTTCTGAACACATTTTATTACATGTATTTGGTTAGATTCAGTACATTAAAAATCAATAAAGAGAAGTGGATGAAGGGAGACTTGTTACTATAGACTATAGCATGGGGGAGGGGTCAAACTAGATTTTATTGAGGACTGCATCAGGGTTGTATTTGAACTTGGGGGGGGGCTGTGAGGTCAAGGAGGGCATGACCAGCTCGATATCATCTGTGTTGGGGGTACCTGTGGTGGCCCAAGAGCTCTGCCAGCAAAAACGAAGCTCAGGAGGGCCGTGCACGGCTGTCCTGAGCTCTGTTTTTGCTGGCAGAGGCACTGTGGCCTGGTTATTTTTCTATTCCCAGGGCAGTCCCGCAGGCCGGATCTAAGCACCGCACAGGCCAGATCTGACCTGCAGGCTTTGAGTTTGATACCCTAGGCCTAGAGATTTTGACATAAGCCTTAAATTCTTTGTTGAAAGAAACAAAATAAGTCTTCATTTGTGATTAATAGCTTATTAGAAGAATTCTGCTGAAAAAGCACAATCTACATATTTTTTTGAACCATCAGTTATTAGAATATGCAAATATCATTATTCCTTCTCCTAGAGGGAAATACTGTAGTCATTGGCATTTGTAGCACTCAATGTCCTTTCTACCACATTAACCATATCTAAATTATTGGGGACAGAATTAGGCTAATTCTAGAACTGGTTTTAAATGATAGCAATAACAATAGCATTCAAGCTTATATAACACCCCATAGCAGTTTATAGCCTCCCTGTGTGGTTTACAATGTAAGCATTATTTGTATAATCTGGCTCCTCGTTTTATCAACCTTGGAAGGATGGAAGGCACGTCAATCTTGAGCCCCATCAAGATTGAACTCCAGGCTGTGAGTAGAATTTACCTATAATACTGTACTTTAATACTGTGCCACCAATTAAAGTATTTTTTTAAAGAAGTGTGAACAAAAGACTTGCCTCACTGATGTCATGCCACTCTATCATCTGCAAGAGTGCAAGATATTTCAGATTTTAGAGGACCCAACTTTAAAGCACCCCACTGATGAAAAAGAAATTGCTCTTTCAATTCTCTGCCTTGATATTAAGGTTCTGATTCAGCAGTATCTTCTATAAATATATTTCAACTTGCTAAAAATATGTGATTTTTTTATTAGGCTACACAGCAGCAGATCCCAAAAGTACTCAAAACCAAAAGTAACTCACTGGCTAGAACTCCCCCTTTTTCCTGCCCCCTGATAGAATTAACCCCCAGGCTAGGAAAGACAAAGGTCGTGGGACAGGATTAACCCATTAAGGCAGGAAGACAACATTCAGGGCAATCACTTCAACCAGAAGCACACACACACAAAAAAGCCCATCGAACTAATAGAAGCTTCAAAGGGAAAATACTTATAAAAACCATAGACTCATAACCCAAAATTTGCTTGCAAGCCAGGAATGCTCGAGCTATGTCACTTTTTGCTTATTGCCTTCCTACATTAAAAGCATTCCACTTTCTGGTAACTGGCTTCTGCATCCAATTCTTCTCAGCATCTGTGATGTGTCCCAGCTGGGTATGAATGGGGAAATTTCTTCCAACATCTTAATTATGCTCTCAACTATTTCTGGCATTCTCACACCTGCCTAGAAGCTGGGGAGAGTAATTGAGTATTTTCCAAAAATATAGGGCTGATAATCACCGTAATCCCTAATCATTGGCTGTATTAACTGGAACTGAATGAAGTCTAAGATTTCAAGATACATTGCTGATAATATTCTATAATCTCCTTGTGGTTCAGATACAAACTTTCATATGATATTTTTTTCAGATAGAGACTGTTTTTTAGATACAGTAAAATATCTAAGGTAATGTATGAGATAAAAAGCACCCTGGTTCCATTTTAGAGTCCTTTCTCATCACAATCACAAAAACATGAAGTCCAGATTTCCTCCTGTTTTGAGTTGGAAATAGATAAAATAATAGTTTAAATTCTAAAACAGACTTATCACAGTTAAAAAAAAGCAAAACAAAGAATAAACCAAAACAATCTCTTCCAAATTCAATCCTGCCTACATCTATGGTGTAGTATGGTGTAATATCCAACTTCTTTTCAGCCCTCCCCCCCACCAAATATCAGAAATATGGCCCTTAACAAACTATAGTTCCCTCTATTCTTTAAGTAGATAAATGACCTACTTCAGTCTTCCTTTGTTCCACTGAGCTATTGTTGCAGGCATTCTTGCTGAAGTGATTAGTTGTCAACTTTTCTATACAGAATATTTTCTTTTTTTAATAATATTTTATTTATACATTTTTCTTTAATATACATGAAATGTAATATTCACATTGACAATGCATTGCCTGGGTACAGTCGATTTTGAATAATAACAAAAATTTCTGGTAATTATATTTTAGTTAAATGAAATGTAAATAATGTGTTCACTAAATGGGAATTCCTCTCCTTCACCCCCTCCCTCTCCACTTCACTTCCCTCTCCCCCTTCTCCTCTCCACTACCCTCTCCCCTCCATTTCCCTCTACTTCCATTTCTCCTTCTCCTCTCCTCCCCCTCCTCCACTTCCCTCTCTCTTTCTCTCCACTAACCCCTCCCTTCCACTTCCCTCTCTTTCTCCTTTCTCCTTCCCTCTCTTCCCTTCTCTCCTCCTGTCCTCTCCTCCCCTCTACTTTCCTCTCCTCCCCTCTCCTTCTCCTCTCCACTTCTTCTCTCCACTTCCCTCTCCTTCCATTTCTTCTTCTCTTCTCCCCTCCTCTCCCCTTTCTACTTCTCTCTTCTCATCTCCTCCCCCGCTCCTTCTCTCTCCTTCTCCTCTCTTCCCTTCCACTTTCTTCTATCTCCT
>JANHFJ010001620.1:21854-31858 GCA_032468195.1 Cerberus rynchops
ATCCCTCTGTGAAATGCCCTTGATGAAGGGGTAGGGGAAGAACGTTGGTGGACCAACAGCGGAAGAGGACCGCTGGTGGAGAGCTAGCCAAGTAAGAATGCCTGTGTTGGGTCAGCCATGTTGGAATGCCTGCAAAGATGTGGCATGTTAAGGCAGCCATGTTCAATTGTTCTCAAAGTGTGACAAAGCAAAACTACAATAAAACACAATAATTGTAAATTAGGTATGATTAAGGTGTGATACATTTTACAAATAGTAAGCTATATTTTTTATACTTGTTATACTTGTGTTTAATGTACCGTATGTATTTCTTGCTTGGTTATTATTTTTTCTGATTATACAGGAAGTTCTACCTGTTGCAGGGGTGGAAATGCAACTAACAGCAGCTGTTTCTCTTTTGACAATTCTTCAAGAGGAGTCAATATCCATCCATACTTATTCTCACTCATTCTTGCAACTCATTCTACAGAATCTGGAGCATAGAGATGCAGGTCAGAGGAATGTATGTTGCTGATTTCTTAGTTTGCTATGCTTTTTCTTCTGATAATGTACTATTTAAAGCAGTACATGCAGGAATAAAATAAAATAAATAATTATAGAATAGGTTTGCTAGTGCTATATCATGTAGTTATTAGCTTTTATATTTCATCCTTTTTATTAAAAGAAATCCCTTTTAATAAAATTATAAAAAAGAGGAGGGAATTACAAGAAACTAAGCAGGCTCATAATGAGGAAGACACATCAAAAGGAATGAGGTGGTGCTTGCAATTAAAAAATGCTCAGGGATTAACCATGAGGGTGCTATACAAACAACCCAATGTATTCCCTTTTTGTGCCTACATATTCACTTGTGATCCCTTCTCCAATCTCTCCTCTTTGCAAGGGGGAAACAAAAAGAAAAACAGATCAGACACAGGGCAATATGTACTGACTGTAATGGTAATTACATGACTAAGAGACACTACAAAGGTCGTTAATGTGGACATAGGTCTTAAAGTTAATTTTTCAGCACTGTCAAAACTTCATATGGTCACTGAATAAAGCAGTTTGTAAATGTGGTCTACTACACTCCAAGGTAAGTTCAGTCTAGGCTTTTATTTGGTGGGACTTAGTTCTAGTCAAATTCCTATTTGATCTGTTAAATTATATTTTAACATATTAACTTCTATAATGTATACATTATATATTTATTTTAGTGTAACTGTTGTCACAATGTTGTTAATTGAAGTCATTGTCTAAAATAATTTTACAGACCTTGTTTATAGTGCTTATATCTGTAGTTTATTTGTACTTCACAGGTGTCAGTAATGCTTGGCTGGACACACTTCTTGCTGCAATAGAAGCTCTTCCAAAAGAAACTATTAGACATGAGGTAATATTGTTTTCTCATAATATTAGTGGGAAGAAATAATATTGGTTCAGTGAGGTATTCAGATCATGCTCTAATTATAATATCCTGGTTTCAGAAATTATCTTCAGATGGAGGAAGAATGATATGTGATACTTAAAGAAATACAAATCATACAGTGTTGCTTAAAGAATTACAGAAATAAGAATGATTATTTGTAAAAATATGTCAAAAGAGACAGCTATATGGGAGACAAGTAAAACTAGGAGTAATCTTAGATAAGACGAATCTTAATAAGACTTGCAGCAAATCAGGAAAAAAAAGAACATAATAGAAATGATAATTAGAAGAGAGAATAAAAGACAGGATAGATTCATAAAACTAGTTTCAATCAACAAGCACTGAAAGAGTTCAGTAAATTAACAGTTAGATTTATTGGAAGTGATAGAATTTCAAAAGATGAAAAGCAAACAAAATCATTTTGAAAATGCAAACAAACCAAGGAAACGTTCGGCATATGAAATCAGAAAAAAGAAAAGTCTGATATAGCTATGAAGAAAAAGACAAAGTATTATATATAAGATTGATAATAGCAAAAAAAATTTTGTATGGAATTATATTCCAGGCATAAAATTACGAAGAGACATTCAAAAACATTTATTGAAAACTCAGCTTAAAGAATTTACTAAAGAATGTATACAAACCTTAATTAAGTTAATATGAACGCAAGAGATTAAATAAGCAATAAACAAAATTAAAATGAATAAGGCGCTAGGGACAGAAATGCTGTTGTGTAACAAAGAGGTAGAAGAGGTATTAGCAGAACTCCTATTGAAATGATGACTAAAAATCAAACAAGAAAAATAATACCGAAAGCTTGAGAAGATGTACATAAGGCTAATATATAATAACCCAAAGAAATCTCAGCCATATAGGACAATTTCTTTACAAATAGATATTAACCAAATGTATGAAGTGCATTTCCAAAACTGTACATGTAAATCAGACAATTATATTCCAAAAAAGAAAATAAAAGGTAACATTTATTATAAACTAAAATTTGTCAACATTAATAAAAAGAGGACAGCTGTAGTATTTTTACACATGAAAAAAGCCTGATAATTCAGAATGGACTTTTTTTTTACTAGAGACAATAATCAAATGAAACTTGGAGTATTAAAAACTCGGCTCCACAACATATATTAACAGCAAAGATTAATGAATGTTCAAGATTTATATGGAATGGGAAAAACCAAGAGTTATGTTTGAAATTGTACAAAACTTAAAAGACATTTACATTGTTCTAGATCGAGAATATAAACTTTTGATTTTATCTTAGTGTTTTTACTAACTTGGCCATTATGCCACAGGTTATATTTTTCTGATATAGAAAAAAAATGTATCAAATGTAGCCTATAGTTACAAGTACACTGACACTTGCTGCAAGGATGATTTGGAAAGCTGATATTAATAAAGATTTTAGTATGTGAAGTAGTTCTTAATGCATATATTTGTTGCTTGACTTTTATTTATCTAATTCTAGATTTTTATCTGAATTTCTTCTTGTCTTCTGTCCTATAGATCCTGAATCCTCTTGTTTCCAAGGCACAGCTTTCCCAAACGCTTCAGTCTCGCCTGGTTAGTTGTAAAATCTTGGGGAAATTAGCTAACAAGTTTGAAGCTCATATGTGAGTAGTTTGTGTGTGTTTTAGATGTCCTAATGAATAAATGGTCTACAAAGGAAACAAGGTGACCTCATTTTGTTGCAATAGAAAAGAATACTACTTTCGGATATTAAGAAACTGTATATTACACAGTGATCCTAAGACACAATCCATAAAGCTCTGGTGAGCAGCATCTTTGTTATCTATATAGGAATACTTGAGTCTACATAGCAATTGTAGGTCCTGAATTGTATCCTCTATAGAAGGATAAATATTTCCTACAACTTCAATTATAATCTTTGTCCTGCATAGTGTCATTTCAGCAAATTTTATCTTATTTCCATGATTTGCCCTACTAGTTGCCATTTTAGATTTTATGTTATTTTGTTTGGAAGTGTTTTTAAATTTGTTGTCAAGACTGGTATACCATATTGAAGGATATACAATAATTGCATGCTATCCAGCATGAAAGCAATTTCAGAAACAGTCAACTTCATTTTTGTTCAGCTGTACCACCTTGTTTGCTCTTATAAAGGTATTGGATTTGTCTGCTTATCTTTTAGTTTCAAAGAATATGATAGTGTAACTCAGAATAGAGTTTATATAAGAGTTGAGATTTATGAATGTTTTAAGGTAGGTTCATTGTGATTTGCTTAATTTTCTTCAGACCTTACATTACTGTGTTGATAGGCTTACAGCATGTCAGATATTTTATGTGAGGGTGGAAGACATTAAAAATAACGTCAATGAATGGGTTCTTGAATCCATTATCTTCTTTTTAGATACATATGAATTTATTTTATTTTTTATCTTGCTGCAGAGACAACCCCAGCCCCCTTTTGAGAACTGTCTGTTGAATAGCCAGGAAAATAAAGGCACTCACCACATTTTAACAATGATAGCCTGTATAATATAGATGAGATGATATATTTCTTGACTTGTCCCTTCTTTTTACTGTGTGCCAAAGGAAAGAAGAAAGCATTGATCAAAATATGATTTGACCTCAGGATGATGCCAAGTAGCCAGTCAGATTTTGTTCTGTGATGTTCTATAAAACAGAGTCCAAAGAATGCTTGCCTTCATCCTGATGCCAATCAAAAGACTTCTATGAACAAATGAGGGAACAAATGAGTAAATGAGGGAGAACAAAATGACCCACAAAAAAACAGGTGTTCAAAATATATTTTGTCTTCTCAAGAACCTTCTGTTGTTTCCAAAATAAATTGTGAAGCATTTTCAAGTTCAACTCTAGCAATGTCTTGATTTTCTAGAAGATTTTTTCAGATCAGTCTGAACAGATGAAATTCACTACATCATTTATGTTTCCTGTTCAGAAATTTAGAATTCTTGATACATTTACCAATTATTTATCTACTTACATATCTTTAATACTGATAAAGTAGTTAGAGTTTGCGCTTCTGTTTATTTGCTAACATTTTATTTCATTATTAAATATTGTTATGATGCTTTAGTGGCCTATATGTTCTTAACATTTGAGAAGTGTAAATTATCTTTTATATGTATTGTAGTATGTTGTTGTTCAGACATTGAAAAAACATATAGTTATTACATACATTATTATAACTTACATAAATTCAAATTACCAGTTTTTTTACTCATTTATTACAGTTTTGAAATATATGTGGCAAAATTACGAGCATTTTTTTCTATGACAATTTAAGTAACTCTTTCCTTTTTAGCATTAAAAGAGAAATCCTTCCCCTGGTAAAATCTCTTTGCCAGGATGTAGAATATGAAGTTCGTTCCTACATGTGCCGGCAGCTAGAATTAATTGCTCAAGGAATAGGGTAAGCAAAACTTGATAATTCATATTTGATACATCAGTGAAAATAATTCCAGATAATATTGGTATTAATTTGCAACAGATTGCACAGTTTTTGAATCAGATTGATTTAATATGTTAACTTGAATTAATATGTTAGCTTGAATTCATACAAGATAAGTTTCCAAATTACTTACTCCAATTACAAGTGATTTCCTTTTATGAACAACCAAGTTATATTAGTTATGTTAGGCAAACATTTTCTTATTGGTGCCAAGCATGCTTTTCTTAAATTGCAATTGTTAATAAATTTATCTTTCAATCATGGGCTATTTCTCTTACAGCCAATGTGACGTAAAGATTAGAATATCTGAAAAAAAATCCAAATTCAAATAATCACAAAGCTGATTTTGATCAATTAATGCTGCCATTAGGTGAATCCAGAGTTAGTTAATTAATCAATTAATCAAATGACTATTAAGTCTGTTTAACATGACTATGCTGCCATTAGGTGAATCCAGAGTTAGTTAAACAGTCATAACGCAATATCAGCATATCAGTAGTTTTGCATTATGTTTGGTGCTTGAGTGCACTGAGTGACATACTGTAGCCCTCTATTCTAGTTTCTATATTTTTCAACATATTTGTAAACAATTTGGATGTGTTAGGAAACATGATTTTAAACTTGGCATGTTACACAAATATAACGGAGTACAGATAATCTATGACCATTTAAAGTTATGCCAATGCTAAATGAATGTTTGTTACGATCAATCCCTGCAGTCCTGGCCAGCAGTCATTGATTGAAATCTGAGTGCTTGGCAGATTCATAGTTTTCATGCCGTGACAGTTAAGAGGTAAAGAGTCTTCTTCAGTTTAATTTTTTCCTAAACTGAAGCTCACTAAATTAATGGTGAAACTGACTTCTTGAGACAGATAAATGAAAAATAAATAGTTTTTGAGCTTTCAGAATTAGATTTTTATTTTTCTATTGTCCTGTTTATTCTCTTGACTTTCCAGGTGATGCCATAAATCATGGTTTTCAGTGAGCATTGGAGTAGACACATGCACACAGAGACACACACATGCACATGGTTCTTTCATAAGAGGACGGATGAAGTTATTTCAAGGGGGGCAGCAGATGTAGAGAAGCATCTTTTTCATGTACTCTTGTATGTAGTATATTGCTCCCACTGGAATGCCAACAATTCTTTGACTCAACTGATGACAAATTACTACAAATCTCTACCGAAAGTATTCAGCATTCAAATTCTAACACATAAATTTTGCTCTAGATTACACTGTTCTTGTGTATGAAATTTTACTGTGTACACTATTGAGAAATTAAATGCAATAAATATTCTACTTAGTAGTTAGTCCCATTGATTTTAATAAACTATTACTTGGCTTGTGAATTCTATTCATGTTTAAATATATTTTTCTGTAGATATAGATTAAGGAATTATACATATTGAAAGCTGTCTCTTATTTCCAATGCATGGATACTATAGTAGCTGACAATTATGAGTTATCTCGTAAACGTTTGTTGGGTTTTTTTTTGTAGAACGGAGCTAACAAAAAATGTAGTGCTTCCAGAACTAGTAGAATTAGCAAGGGATGAAGGCAGCAGTGTACGTCTTGCAGCTTTTGAAACATTGGTAAATCTGTTAGAAATGTTTGATGCAGGTAAGATTCATTAGCTCTGCAGCTATTTTTCTACCTGTTATGATCTGTTTCTAATATGCTAATAATCATATGTTGATTATTCACCTCTTTTCTGTTTTTCAGATGATAGAAGTCAAACTGTTCTCCCATTAGTGAAATCATTCTGTGAAAAGTCCTTTAAAGCAGATGAATCTATTCTGGTTTCATTATCTTTTCATTTAGGGAAGCTTTGTAATGGACTATATGGTATGACTGAAAAGTTTTCAATACAATTTTAAGGGTGCTGCATTTGTTTATATTTGGTTGGAAACATTTAACACTGCAATTCTGATTGTGCTTACTTCTGGAATAAAGAGCACTTGATATTCAATTAAATATAATAAGGAATTATAATTAATTATAATTATAATTAAATGACAAAACCTGCCACTTTTTCCCTAGCTAATGTATGATATGATAGCATTGGTATGAATTTTTAATCAATATCTGCTTAAATACTTAGTATAGTTTAGAAAACACATTCACTTAATTTACCAACATTCACTTAAAAATCATTCAAATAATGATTTGAATAAAAAATCATTCAAATAATCAAATACCAAATAAAATTGTGTCAAGCAAGCAGTTATTTCCTAGATATTTTTGAAAAAAAAATTCTATTGCCAGTACCCAAACCAAAATGGATTTCTAATGCATTTAATTCACATCCTGCAAATTTTACATGGTGGGGGGAATGAGCTGAAAGGAAAGGAAAACACCAAGGACTCTAAAGTTCAACTCTGAGTTATGTATATTGTCTTGGGAATTATACATTTCCAAAATGTTAACCCATAGTGGACAGATCATACATGAAGGAAAAAACACAATGACGAAGGAAATAGCAATCCACTTCAGTGTTTACTAAGAAATCTGATTAAACATGATAGCATTAGTTCTATAGGTTGCAAAGTATATAGCAAGCTATTCGGGGGGAAAGCAGAGACCAAATATTTGAGTAGTTCTGGTGTTTATGATGCAGCTGGATTAAAGCTGAAAGGTAGTCAGCTGCTGATATCATAATCAAAAGGATAAATTGATACTGCAAAAAATCTATAGTGTAATATTAGAATCATGATCCAAGGCAAACTTGCTAAAATCTAGCAGAATTGTAAGAATGAATACTGAAATAGACCAATTCACATGAGAGGAGCATCAAAGCTTCTATTATGAACAAGTATACCATAGAAGAAAAGTCATCCTTATTAATAAAAGAGAGCCACAGTCAATGGTTGGATACCCATGACAGAATTATCTCTATTTGAATTCAGGGCAACCCAATATTATGATGATCTAAGTCCATAGTCCAACCTTAGTTTTAGAGGAAGCAGAACTTGACAAGTTCAAAAGTAACTTGTTATAACACTGTGTCAACACAACACTAAAAAAATCACATCTTACTAATGAAGCAAAAGTCTAAGATAGGGGCGGCCTGTGGGCTGGATGCATCATGTGCAGGCCATGCCCACCCCAGTGCCACAAAAGGAAAAAATGTTGCAAACGTCACATGACAGCAATATGGCATTGCAAGTTTGATACCTGTGGGCTAAGAGAATACTATAAATATTCAGGGTTCCTTCCAATAACTTAAAATAATAATCTAACTAACACATGGTCATTACTAGAGAGACAACCGCCAACATGAAATTGTCTATTTTGCAAGCAAGTATGGACAAACTGTTCTGTCAATCAAAACTAGACATGACTGAGGCTCAGATCTGTTGTGAGTCACTATTTTCAATACTACTGTAACTCTGAACAGCTAAACAAATAGTAGTTAAGTCGAGACTATTTGTAGGTTGTCAGTTTCTGGACCCAATTCAAAGTGTCTATGGTACAGCACCAGGTTTTCTTACATCCACTGAATAGTTCCACCTGTTGAGAACAATTCTCTGAATTTGGTTGTTTGCTTGCAGACATTTCATTATGAAACCAGATAACATTTTTTGAAAAAATACCAAATCTGGTAATGAACCACCTGCAAGCAAATAAGAAAGCTTGGACACCATGTAACTCCCAACAATATACAGTACATTGTATTATTGGCATGTGCAAATCTCTTCAGCATTGCAAGCTAACAGTACAGAAAATGGGGAAATAGTTAGCTTTAAAATTTTATCTAAAAACAAATTAGAATCAATAATAATCAGAGATCAATAATATATTGGTAAATACATATTTCTAATATATTATAGAAAAGCCCTGAAGCAGGAGTTATTATATACTTTTAGGATGTAAGCCTCGTATGTTTGGAAATATGCAAGTGAAATCACATAGAATACAGTCACTCTTATTGTGATATTTTGGAGAAGTATCAGATTGCTGTTAGCACTACAAAATGAGGGTTTGATCAGTGCAGAGAGGAAAGCCTCACCATATTAGAAGTTCATGGTAATTGTTATGGTTCTTTGATCTGCAATTGCTATATTTCAAAGTGATAGAAAATAAAATATTTAGTTTAATCAAATCTGTGTTTTTCTCACATTAACATAGAAAGTATTTTCAGAAGTTATCGTTGGAGCCTGTAAAGTTTACAGTTGCATGAGACAACTAGGGAAAGACGAGATGAGATTTGCCAGTATTGTCAATGAACTGCCTGGCATGGCAGAGATTTAAAGTGCTGAATTCATTATGTCTGCTACTATAAGCGCAATGATTTGATAGGCTGTAATTTAACCAATTTATGAAAATAAAATATTGAACAAGCATTTTATTTGTTTAAAGGAATTTTTACACCAGAGCAGCATTTGCGATTTTTGGAGTTCTATAAGAAGCTTTGTACACTGGGATTAGAACAGGAAAATGGGCACAATGACAACCAGATTCAGCTGCAAACCCTAGAACAGGAAAAGAAATACATATCAGTGAGGAAGAACTGTGCTTACAATTTACCTGTGAGTGAAATGCTCTTTTGTTTATCTGTAATTTGTATGAAAGATAGACTCGCAGAACTCTTTTTGATTTTAAAGAGAGATTATTTCCTATGAAACACATTTTCTCCTAAATCAGAAAACTGTAAGGTTAGTGGAGCTGAACCTTTTATTGTTTAACAAAGAGTAGATTAAAAAGAGGAAGAAGGGTTGCCTGATTCGATGGCTATTGTCGTTTACTCCAGCTAAATAGACAGATTATAATTTCTATTTCTGCCAGTTATTTTTGGAGAGTAAATAGGAAAGCGGAGGAGGGAATAGACATATATGTGCTAATTTTTATTATATATTACATCATTTATATTTCTAGGCCATGATGATTTTTGTGGATCCCAAAAATTTCAATTTGGAACTGTATTCTACATTCTTCTGTTTCTGTCATGATCCTGAAGTACCAGTCAGACATACTATGGCTAGTAGCTTCTATGAAGTAAGTCAGGAAATGTTTGTCATGGAAACACTGTTTGGCTTAATGTTAATAAATATTTTAAATATTGAATCTTATTTTGACATGTGTATAATTATGTAAAATATCACACTGTAACCTATTAAAAGTACTTCTTAAAAGATTGCCTCCC
>JANHFJ010001626.1:59825-76460 GCA_032468195.1 Cerberus rynchops
CCGAGCAGTTGATTTTACTGCATCGGGGCCGTTACATTCTTCCCAGGATCGGCGACGAGAAAATCACCGCCATTCGCGTGGCCATGCCCACCAGAAGTTCCGATTTTCAAAATATTTACTGTATTAAAACAAACATATAGATTTGTTTGGTATATAGAATAGAGTTGCCTCATGGTGAGATAGGCAACAAGTAAATTTAACTTAATTAATAAATATCTTTAGATGAGATGGATGACACACAAATCTTATATCATTTATAATTAAATCTTGGACTTGGCTTAGCTTTTCTTCACTAGTTTGCCATCCTGCATTTCAGCTGATTTTATTTCTAAAAAATATATTGAATTGTTTAATTGCATGATAATTGTTTTAAAGACAGTTTTTGCAATGATTTAGCAAATGTGATATTTTCAGTTCTTATTTAACATTTCAAAGATACATTGCCATGAGTTTTTCACTGTCCAGATATACTTTAGAACTCTTTGTACATATCTGATGGTAAGATGACACCAGATAAATAAACTAAGTGGACAATGAGGTTCTTATGAACCAAATAATGGATCCATCAAAAACTCATTGTCCATTTTAGCTTACTTATCTGGCATCATTTTACCATCAGATATCTTACATGTATAGAGAGTTCTAAAGTATATCTGGATAGTGAAGAACTGACAGCAACATATCTTTGAAATGTTAAATAAGAACTGAAAATATACCATGCATTACATGCATAGGGAAACAGAGACTATAAAACAAATAATCAAAATGTTTTGAAAAGTTAGGGGAATAAACAAAATATAGTAAACACATTAGGTAATTAGATATGATCTAATTTAAATTGATAACTTGATTTGGAAAATGAAGTCAATTCAGTTTGGATAGCCAACTTCATCTATTTAACAGGTAGATTCAATACGTATTTTTAATTTGCCTAAAGAAAGTGTTTCAAACTCCACTGAATTGTTGATTCAATTCAATGACATCAAAACTGATTTGATGCTCTGCATTAATTTTTAACCAAATATAAATTGAATATTTGCATATATAATCATTGTACCACTACAGCAAAATCATAAAATTTTATATAAGGGTAGACAGACTCCCGAACACTGCAACAATTTGAAAAACATATATAGGGATAAAAAAAATGCCTAGAACTAAAATACTATAAAAACACTCAGGAATGTGCTGTGAAAATGTAACAATAAAAGCCTCATGCCATAAAGACATTAGAGTATGCTCTCTAAGGAGAATATTCCATAACTGAGTGGTGACTTATTTCATAAAAATATGCCATACATGAAAAAAAAATCTGTTCTGGTAACATCAAAGTTTGGTTGGGAATATGTAGGATGAAACAGCTCTTTTAATACTAAGATCTAAAGTCCAGAAAAGTTTTAAAAATAAGAAACCAACATTTCAGATTAGATCTACAATTGAACTGGAGGCCAGTGGAAGCTATCAAAATATTGTCCTGATTTCTACATACTTGATTTTTCAGGCATATTAAGTACTTAGTGAAACCGCTGCTGTATTTTCAGAAATAGCCCCATTTGTCATACCTTATAATAATCCAAGCAGGATTACCTGAGCATGAAACACTGAATGTTATATATTGAGTAATAAAACATCTATCATTATAGTAGATAGGAGATATGTAAAGAAGCTTTTGAAAACTATTGATAGCTTTGAAATGTCAGTTATATAATTGATATACAGGTTACCAGGTGTTGAGGAGGATGGAGAGCACTGCATAAATATATCCTTTCTGGAAACATCTCATTCAAACAGGTGAAGAAAAGCAATCCTGCTGGCCAAACATTAATATTCAAGCCTTCACTTAAAAACATGGCTTTACCCATGGTGGAATTCAAATTTTTTTACTACCAGTTCTGCGGGAGGCTTGGTGGGCATGGCTGGAGGGTTATGTGAGTGGGTGGGCAGTTTCTGTAAGCAGGGCAATAAAGATTAGGCTAGAAACAACACCAGAATGGTTTTTTCCTGCCTTCCTTACAGGATTAACCTTGTAAAGTGGGGAAAAAACAAAAGGAGGTTTCTTCTAACAATCGATTCTCCAAACTGCTTAGAAAATTTACTACCGGTTCTAGCAAACCTGCTGGATTTGTTGAAATTCAGGTCTGAAATTCAGACCTGTTGAATTTCACCTCTGGCTTTACCTCTTTAGCTTTATATTTCCATCCAGTTTGTGTATTATGCTACTAAAATTGGCCACGGAACTGGTCAGATGTTAGTCAACAACTTAATAACATTCTTGTGACTTGCTGTTTGCTAGGGGTTGTGGCGGTTTGCTAAAACTGTCAATTTTGTTGCCTTGCACAAAACGATTCATGTTATAAAGTTTGTATTATTTAATTGTATATAATTTAGATTTCTAAGAGCATACAACTCAAGAGAAACCAGAGTGCCAAGTTCTGTACTGCCCCTTTAGTATACTGGTTCTGTCAAGACTTGCATGTATATTGCTAAGTTTTCATGTCTTTAAATCATTAGATTATCTTATTGATTGCAAATCATTTTACAGACCATAAAGTGGAAATGTGACATCTGAATACATAAAATAAATCAACAATGTATATTTGAGTAAAAATGCGAAGGAAATGGAAGGTGAACTACAGAAAGAGTATGACTGCGGTTTTAAAAGATACCTAACATTTTAGCAAGGTTAAGATTCTATAACTGGATATTATTATACATACTGGAATGTTGGGTATAAACTATGCATTTTCTTAGTGGGCTTCTCAATAATGGGAATATTTAAAAATATTCTTAAAAATTTAAATATTTAAAGAATATTTAAAAATATTCTCTCTAGAGTTGGGGTTTTGGACATATCCTAGCATTTGTGTAGCCATCTGCATTTGTATATTCTGAAAAACCAAATCCAACTCTGAAATAAAATCTACAAGGAAGATGTGTGAGTTTATGGGTACAGGTGCCTTTTTCAGAATGTCTATTTACAGAAATGCTGGAGAGTCCTAAGCTCTTGGGAAACTAGACTGATACTCTGGTCTGTTATAATGGTTCAACACTCTGCTACAAACATTGTTCAAATATTGTTCAAAACCATTTGATAACCAACAAAAGTCAATTGCCTAATCAAAAATCTGTGCAATGGTGTTCAACTAGTTGTTTAACAATGTGATAAGATAATTGCTAAGATGTTATAATTACTCTCACTTCATTTATGCTTAACACTTTATGGTAGATTTGAACCAAACCAAACAAAAACATACAAAATGATATCCCCAACCTATTTTTAGATCTACATATGTGTGCATTCTAGTAATAATGGTTCGTCCACACACATTGTGAAATGTCTAGCTTAATATAAGTGTTTTTTCAATTATGGTCCAGCCTTTACTCTTGGGGAAAGCTATTTTAAGCTTGTTTACGGAAGCATATTTAAATTAACATGTTGGTGCCACTTTAAATTGAGCTTAATGAAGAATGATTTGCTATTCAAAATTTCTACCTATAATAATGCCATAACTTTTTTATGCTGATTATCATGTGTATTTTAAACAATAATTCATTGGACTATCAAGGCTTAAATTTGAAAAGGGAAAGCAAGGAGAAACTACATGATACAGCTATCTATTGTATTTCTTATGGTGTGAACTTCTCTCTTTTCTTTATATTCCCTGTGGGTGGATGAACATGGGGGCATGAGACAAACTAAGCCAAAATCATGATTTTAATATGCTTGATATTTTTGTACTTTAAAGTTGGACTATTTATTCAGAACACCAAGCTTCTGGCAGTTGATTTTCCTGAATCTTGATGTAGATTCCAGGAGTTCTTTTGAAGATGTTGTTAAGAAGTCCTGCAGTGCATTTATTATCATTAAAACATTGTCTCATGAATTTCAAAGACTCTGTGGAGCGTTACTGCAGTTTTACCTCCCACCCCTTCACCATGACTAAGTGTTGCTAGAGAGAATTACACTTAACCATGACACAGATGGCAAAAAAAATGGCACTTATCTTGCACTGTCTTTTTAATTGTATTTTTAGATGGATTTGAACTGAAGCCAAGAACATCTTGAAGAACTGCTTTTCTCCATCCTGAGACCAGATCCATCATGGCAGCGGGTGTAGCAGCATGGCTTCCTTTTGCCAGGGCAGCTGCCATAGGTTGGATGCCGGTGGCCAACTGTCCCATGCCACTAGCTCCATCAGAAAAAAATAAGCGCCAAGACGAGCTAATCATTCTTAATGTGAGTGGTCGGCGTTTCCAAACATGGAGGACTACATTGGAGAGATACCCTGATACTCTACTTGGCAGCACAGAAAAAGAATTCTTCTTCAATGAAGACACCAAGGAATACTTTTTTGACCGGGATCCTGATGTCTTTAGGTGTATCTTAAACTTTTATAGAACTGGTAAACTACATTATCCAAGGTATGAGTGTATCTCCGCTTATGATGAAGAGCTTGCTTTTTATGGGATCCTGCCTGATATCATCGGGGACTGCTGTTATGAAGAGTACAAGGATAGAAAGCGGGAAAATGCTGAGCGATTGATGGATGATGGGGATTCTGAGAATAACCAAGACTCTATGCCAGCCCTGAGCTTCCGGCAGACCATGTGGCGAGCCTTTGAGAACCCTCATACTAGCACCTTAGCCTTAGTCTTTTACTATGTCACGGGCTTCTTTATTGCAGTTTCTGTGATCACCAATGTGGTAGAGACCGTACCGTGTGGCTCAATATCTGGCAACAAAGAACAGCCATGTGGGGAGAGGTA
This sequence comes from Cerberus rynchops, assembly GCA_032468195.1. Taxonomy (NCBI): domain Eukaryota; kingdom Metazoa; phylum Chordata; class Lepidosauria; order Squamata; family Homalopsidae; genus Cerberus; species Cerberus rynchops. The sequence goes on from JANHFJ010001626.1 coordinate 64,593, forward strand.
TGAAATGGCTTTTTTCTGCTTGGACACAGCTTGTGTTATGATTTTTACAGTTGAATACCTGATGCGACTCTTTGCAGCTCCCAGTCGGTACCGGTTCATCAGGAGTGTGATGAGTATCATCGATGTGGTGGCCATTATGCCCTACTACATAGGTTTGGTGATGACTGGCAATGAGGATGTCAGTGGAGCTTTTGTGACTCTGAGGGTTTTCAGGGTATTCAGGATTTTCAAGTTCTCCCGTCATTCCCAAGGCTTACGAATCTTGGGGTACACACTGAAGAGCTGTGCCTCTGAGCTTGGTTTTCTTCTCTTTTCACTCACGATGGCAATTATTATCTTTGCTACTGTGATGTTTTATGCAGAGAAAGGATCTTCAGCCAGCAAGTTCACTAGCATTCCAGCATCATTTTGGTATACTATTGTCACTATGACAACTCTTGGGTAAGTGCTATATTTTTCTTTTTTGAGCAAAGAAAAAGGTTACTGATTGGTGGAGTTTCAGAATTTTCTGTGGTAGTTGATCTGTTCTACTCCTCCCAGAGCATAAATAAAAAATGATTTTTTATTTTGGTTGTTATGTACATTAGTTACAACAAATCACCATTTCATAGTTGCAGTTAGAAAAATACATACAGTAGTTACTTTATAGCATGAGAAGATAGGACAAACTGCTTTGCAAAATCAGTTGTTAGTTAATTAATGATGTAATCTTTGGAGTTTCTTCTTGTTTTCATTTTGGATATGAGCAGCCTGTACAAATAGTTTCTTTTGGTCTAAATAATACTTTTCTAGTATGGGATTATTGGAATCTTTTTTATATTGCTTTTGACAAAAGGTGAGATGGTGATTAATTAAAACTAGAATAAAAAAAATATATGGTCTAATTCAACTAGAAAAGTGAGCAGACACAAACCAAATGTTTAGAAAGTAAATGAAAATGTACGTTTGCGTTCTTCAAAATCAAATATTTCATTTTAAAGAGCTTGAGCTGCTCTCAAAAATGTCAGCTTCAATTAGTGCTGACACTATTTATCCTTGTATTGTTATTTGATTCTTCCATATTTCAAACAAGGGGCATTCTCATGCTTTTATAATTTCTTCACTCAATTTGTTTTTTGATCAGCATAGGAACTAAGCTAAGAAATAAAATACAAAAACTCAGATAGGAAGAAATATGAAAAGACAAATAGTAAACCATTACCCTTATCTGTTAGTGGTGTCATGGATATTTATTTCAGTTTTATTGTTGCTAGCAATTTATGGTTAGTATTTTTCATATTTTAACAATATATTGGAGGAAGAGCAGGACAGATAATATTTATAAACTGAATGTATAAGAGAGTTTAACACATGTGGTTCTTTCATCCTTAATTGTTCCTTAGCTTCTGATTCAATCCAAACAGATACTCCAAATTAAGAAATCAGAAGGTAGAATGGACTGAAATGGAAATCAATGTGCATGGTTAAATAAGTGTGTGCCAAAAAAAAGTCTTGGGGTAATGATAGTATGATATCCATAGTATAGGAATTACAGAATGTTAAACTCACCAATCTTGATGATGAAATCACATCTTCCTATATCCAAATGTTTTGGACTGGTGTAAACATTTGCAATCTGTATTACAAAAGAGGGATACATAACACATGTATGAAAGATATTTACATTATCTTTGTACATCATAGGGACCAGTTGAAATGTCAGTTTTTGCAACTTTATCTTTAAGAAGGAATGTTGATGATAATTATAAACTTTTTTAAGTGAAAAAATATTTCACATGGGATAATTAATCAATTTTAGTTGCTTTTCTCCCAGTCATTTAAAGACAGTTCTGCAACCTCTGCATATAATATCAGGACTTGTATATCAGCAAAAAAAAAAAAAAGATACAAAAAATAATAAATTTTCCGTAAGATTCCATAAGATTGTATGGCTCCTGATTTTTAACCATACTTCAACAACTGCTTTTCCAATGTTTGATCATCAAACACCACGTAACATTCTTCTTATATTAAGGGTATTCACTGTGTGCAAAGAAACTTGAACTTTATAAACTGAAATGATTAAATATAATTTATCTTCTAAAAGGGCAACCAATTATGTTTTAGAGAAATGCAAATATTTGGAAAATACAGAAATGTGAAAGTTGAACATTTGGCACTTCTCTCAAATAAATGGCCATCTCCTTATTTTGTTTTGTTTAAAAATGATTCAAAAGCTTACTATACAAAAGTATAACTCTGGGTACCTTGAATTTAAAATATATGCTAGAATTTATTTTCATGCATTTTGGCTTCTTTTGCAAGAATGTTTTAAAAATTATTCATTTTGATTATTTGCAAGTGGGCAACAAAAACAGATGTAAGACTCAAAATTGCATATAATTTCCAATGTTACTTTCAATAGAAAAAATACAGTATTTTAAAGGGCAATGTTGTTGTCTTTTAGGATGGTATAAAATAATTGTAAAAGTTAATAATATTATGGAAATATATACATTTTACACATGGTAACTGAACATTCTTGCAAATTCAAAGATGAGGAAACCATGTGAGCCATCTGTGATAAACATTATATAACACCATATGGATTATATGAAGCTGTACATTTTAAACCTCTGTATGTCTCCTTTAAGCTTCATAGAATGTAAAAATGAATCTGAAAATGATGCCAGGGTACATGGCTCCTATTCATAGTACTTAAAATAAGATTTAAGGCTGCTGACCAACATGTTTGGAAAGAAAAAAAACACCTTTCTATTGTTGGAGACCTTAGTGTTCTTTGAGCTTTGTTGTTTGTTTCCAGACAATCATTACCCAACTAGGTAACATCATCAGTACTAGTGACTGCCTGATTTGTTCTCTGTTTATATAAAGTACTTGCCCTGCCAGTGTTTATGGGGTGTCATTTTTTTCCTTGTTTGTCTGATGTTAATCTTTGTTTATCCTGGGTATTGATTACTGTAAATGATGTGTTCTCGTCTTTTTGTTCCATTGTTATATTTTTTAATATAATTTGCCTGCACATGTTTTTAATGAAACAACAACCAAGTTCAGAGAGCACCAAGGACCCCACAGTTCAATCCTGAGCTGCATCTATTATCTTCTACTGAGATTTCTATTGTTTCCCCTTTTCAATGGGAAGCAGGACAGGAAATGAAATGTATCTGTCCAAATATACAGGGAATTATTCCACAGTACCATTCATTCTGTGTTTAGCTATCTGAAATACTCTCAGACATAAAGCACCTTTTCTTTTTGCACATAATGATAGTCCAGAGTGAGTCTTCTTGAGCACTCTAAAGTGTTCTTCGACAAGGTTAATCATATAAATTATAACACTGGTGTTAAGCTCACTGAGCAGGCTAAAAAATGGCAGACACTAAAATAGGATATTTAACATTTAAGGCTGATCATTTTAAGCTTTTTGCAAACTACTGTCTTCCAACAGAGATTAATGCATGTACCTACTGGTATTATTTGTCTGGAGTGATTTTTAAATGGAAGAATTTGCTGAAGCATCAGCTGTACAGACTGCATTTTGAGATCTCTTAAAGACCTTTTTGTACTATAAAGGTCTTTTTTTCACGATAAGGTCAAACCACCAGATAATAATACACGGAGGGCAAACTTCTTTACTTTTTTCACTTTCCATTATACCTTTTCTGTTAATATGTCATTACTTGCCCTTTCTCCTAGAAGCTGTTGTTAAAGTTATGTGTTCCTGTTGATTTTTGAGAAAGTACCATGTTGTCTTGTAAGATTTGTAAAGGGCAATTCTATACCATGATGGTTGCTATGACATTTCTGAACTTCTGAAGGAACTAGTACGGCATTTTCTATTTTGGATTTCTTTCAAAGATAAAATAGAAACATTTGTCTTTGCCTATGATCAATGCATTTGGATGTTCAAAACTTAAAATCTATACCATTACCTTCAAACAATGAAATCAATTTGTTGAAATCCTTGTAATAATCGTCTGCTTTAATTAGAAATTGACTTTTATTTATAATTTTCATCACCGTTCAGGTTTGGAATATTTGTCTCTCACTAGCATCTGAATGGAACATTTTTGCAAATCAGCTACAACTAAGATTACAGTCCAAAGTTTATTTCAAATTGTGTACACTCAGGATTTTACTTCACCAGTAAAACAAAGCAAAGAAGCCAACAAAAAAAAAATTTCCAACCACCAACCTTCTACTTCAGAACATCTGAATAAAAGAGTATTGTAAATTAAATAACAGGCTAAGATCATGCATAATATAACAAAGGTATTAAGATATGCAGGTTTTTTTTAAAAAAGAATTAGATTTCTCAGAAAACGTCTCTGCCTCCTATTCTGCTCCTAACTAATTTATGGAAATAGAGTTGGGAAAGAATCATTTCATTCTCTAGATCCTGTTTGCCACAATAAATTCAGAATATGAATTTGTACAGTAGCTCTTAAAAACTGGACAATAGGACACATTTCCACACGTTCCTTGTGTGGAATAAAATTGGAAACATGCATGCCAAGCAACTTCAATTTCAAACCATGATTCAGTGAAGTTTTGTGTATAAATGTATTAATAAAACCTGCTAGAAAGTTATCCTGGTTAGCATTACACCGAATGCATTAAAAAGTAGATATTATTTCCACAGTATATTTTTATGATTTCCCATGATGTGTACCCACCAGTGTAAGTTGCCAGGGTTGTATAGTCCACTTTCCAATGATCAAATAGTGTTATCTACTAGGACCTAGAAAATGCAACTTTATGTCATGATGTCTGCCCTTTGTCATGAGTTTCCCGTGAGATCTGGGTGACTTCCACCCTGATGACATTCCAGAATGCTTTCTTGGGCTATGACAGCTGGAGTCACTTGCTTGATGTCCTTGGTTTTGTTTTGTTTTTTCCTTTTCTAGTTTTTGTTGTGGTTGCTCATTATTTTGTTCTTATTTATTTATTTTTATTCTACATTGTGAGAAATCTAGACTCATTCTGGGGTTAGATGATGTGAAATAAGATAAAAACAAAGATCTTTTTTTTAAAGTAAAGATCCTATCAATAGACCATTTCATCCTTAAAGATCTCTCTTCACTTTATAGGACTGTTTCATGATATTTTTCAAAACATTTAAGCTGAGTAATTCTTATTTCATTTAAATTATTCTGATTGATTGATTGATTAATCAATAAGTCTCTTTATTAAATTTATATGTCATTGATTTCACCATCCAAAATGACTCTGGTCAACTAACACTTCAATTTCTATTTCAAAACAACTTATATCTACAAGAACTCATTTCTTCTAAAAGTATATAAATCACACGTTATGTTGCAATTACTTTTCTTCATACTTTTAGTTCTCTGAAGCTTCTTCAGTTTGTCTCTAGGATGAGGAAGAGAAGAAAATTATATTTTCTGTTGTCATGATTTGGGGCCCGTAGTGAAACAAGTGAAATTCACCACATTTCATTCCTGTCATACAGAAAAATGAGAGGACACTTTCATTTACCAGTTAGATAGTACAGAGTAAAACAGCCAAAAACTCAGACAATATTTCTATTTTAGGAGAAGATTAAGATTATAAATCTGGCAATCTCCATATTTAGCTGGGGCACCTTCAAAATGGGCAAAGTATTGGATACTTCTTATATTTTCTTTCAAAATGAGCTTGGTATTTTGTATTTGTATTTTTCTTATTTTTAACCCAGCCCTAATTTTCAGGAATCATTATTGCCAGCATATTGACCATGTGAAGGTGAAAAGGTGACTGAATTCCAGCCATAGACTTCTGATCCTAAACTCAAGATAGAATTTAACTATTGATACCTGTGCTGGAATGTCATCAAAATATGAAAACAAACACACAAGAGTTGTAGATCAGAAGGATCTCATCTTTGCTAAAGCTTACTGCCTATTTTGTCAACTCTGGTTGGTGACCATATTAATTTGTTAAAGGGTTAATTGAAATTTCATAAATAGCAGTCTTCTCTCATTATTATTCGGCTGAATTTCCACAGTTCTGTCTTATGTCTAAGTATATTATCCATGTAGTATGTCTACATTACTTTATCCTTCTCATCTGTTCTACTGCCTACTCTATTGGTATTATTATCATGATTATCCTTGTTATTATGATTATTATTATTACTCTGTTGTTTTGCATATACACTGAGAGCTTATGCACTAGAGACAAATTCCTTGTGTGTCCAATCACACTTAGTTCTGTTCTGTTCTGTTCTGTTCTGCTATGCTATGCTCGGCTATGCTCTGCTATGCTATTTTTAATCTTTCCTTCAGTATAAGATATTATTTTGTTTAAATTAACAAAGTGCATATCCTATTATACAAGAAAACATATGTTTGTTCTTTAATGTTAATTATTCATTTAGTTATAATGGTTATAAACAAATTTATAAAATTACTATAAACTTTGTAATGAAGATTTTTTCTCCTATACAACTTCAAGTTGCACTGTTCCTAGAGAATTGGCTAAAGGCTGATTTCCAAGTTATTCGGCAGTCTCTTTCTGCCCAGGCAAACTTATACAATGAGCTTCTAATGCCATTTTGGCAGAAATCTATTTATAATTAGATTATATTTGCAATTCTCTATCTATGGTATATTGCCAAAACATCCAGCCCTATTCTCTAGTGGATTGCAAAATTGGTTTTTACCTTGCCCAGTTAGTAATACGGCACTTTGCATCTGAATAATTCCCTGACTTTTAGTTCAAAATTATTGGCTCAGTTGCAGTTTACTGCCCAATTAGCATTTTTGAAATGATTTTCAACCAGCCAAATTTATGTATGCTTTAAAATAAGAATAAGAGAGAGTTGGTTTATTTTATGCATCAAAGAACTCAATCTGGGTAATTGAATCATTGCCCTTGTTCTTGTTAGTAAACCAGATTGATTTATAAATAATTGGGGATATGTACTGTAGGTGAACTTTTCTTAGGTTCATTGAGACAGGAAAAAAATGTTTGCTAAAATATAAGCAAGCCAAAACAGTAATTGGATATTTGCACATGTTTTAATCCCTAATCCTTGACCTTTTTTTTTTTTTTTTGCAAAACACAAATAGTAAGAAATTTAGTTTGTTTGCTTAATGGAGTTTTTTTTAGGATTTTTCAACTAAAGGAATAATAATAATATGAGGCAAGGTCCATGAATTGTGTTCAATACAATCATAAGCTTGTTTACTTGAAAATAAATCTCACTTTAATGCCATGTACCACCAACTAACAGGTAGAAGAATGAAAAATATTGATGACAATGGCATCTACCTTAATAACTGGAATAAAATCTTTGCTAACCTTTAAGAAGTTGGAAGCAATAGAGGAGAAGATACAAAATGTTGATCTTGTGAAATGCTTTGAGGTTACAGTGAAGTTCATTGCCAAAATATAAGAGAGAAAGGAATGATACTAAAGCAGCAATCTTTGTCTGCAGAACTGTCTTTAAAAAACAAAGTCAAAGACACAATTGGTTTTGAACAGCGAATTTTCTTCTAAATGCATTATTAATGAATCCTAAATGCAACATTTTTTATTTATAAAGGGCTTGACATGCCATTGAAGTAGACTGCTCCTACTCTCATTTGACAAATGAGAAAAAGAGCTGGCAATTAGTGATGTGATTTATCAAGCCTTACCAATTCCTGCCTGAGAAAGGATCTGAATATAGGTTAGACTAGTGTTTCTCATTCTTGGCAACTTGGAGATACACGGTTTTCCAACTTCAGAATTCTTCAGCCAAGACTATCCATCTCAAAGTCACCAAGTTGGAGAAACATATCTGAGACCAAAGCGCATTATATTTTTGAAACACCTCCATTTAAAAAGAAATATTTCACTGTGGATTGTAAACATTTAAAACAAATTTAAAATATAAATTTTTGACTTCTGAGTGGATTAAAGTACAATGGTACAAAGACAAATGCACATTTTATGTATTTCATTTGAGCTTGAAGAGCCCTTACTCACAGATAGAGCAATTCTATGCACAAAACATCACATTTTCATTTTTAGTGAATTTGCCATGGACTTCTGGAGGGGGCATGTAGTCCAGATACTGATCTACAACTTCAATCATCCCTTTCGATTGTTATGGTGGCTAAGGTTAATAAGACTTAAAGGACATCTGTATCTGAATAGTTTTCTGTAGTCTAGGGAATATGGTAGCTTGGAAGTAAGCAGTATACAAAGTTTCTTCTGGGCTCAGTTTCTAGTGATTCTGAAGAGTCATTTCTCTCTTTGAGCCTTAATTTCATAATATGTATATGTTTTAAATTATTAACCATTTGTTTTTCAATACTAAATGACTTGGAAATTTTTTAAATAATCTAGACTATGCCAGCATAAACCAAACAAACACCCCAGAGTTGATAATTGTCCATTCACAATATCACATGCATTCATACTTTGTACTTAGTATATTTTTAGAGATATGTGGGAAACATTGGATTTATGTGTCTATAATCAATTAATGGATTTAAAACAGATCACTCAAAGAAAAGAATCTAGCTACAGTCTAGAATAAAATGAATCCATCGCCAGAATTCAGATCCAAGTCCATGATTCACTGTGGCGACTCCTAATGGGAACAGCCTAAAGAAGAAGATAATAAGAAAGAAAGTCCTTATTATAAGGAATACAAATAAATTCTTCATATTTAATCTAGGGATGAATTAAACCCTCCCAGAGATACCCCAGAGATAGTCTTGGAATAAGAAATTGGGGAAGGTGGAATGTACTGCCTAACACTAATGCTTTTTGCTCTGAAGATATTTGGTGGCTATACAAAGACATCATGGCAGCCAGAGTCCTTATTGAGGGAAGTCATCCTTCCTAGAAGAATGAAATATTTTAGAAATATTTAAAAAGGCAGAATATTATATTCCCCCTAAAAGAGAAATAAAAATCTTAAAGGAAATAGCTCTCTGTGCCCAGCAGATATTTTGGTGCACATTAAGAAAGACTGGGCCAGCCTATCTACAAAACAAAAGACCTTCAACTTCAGGTTGATGGGATTAGCCCTCACTCAAGATCCAAACCAGGGAAAAGCCATTAAGACACAATAGAAATTGCCCAACACCCTTTCAGAACACAAGCCTCTTCACTGCTTTAGCCCAAAGTTCAACCAAACTTGGTTCAGACAAACTTGACCCCACATGGCCCCATGGGAGTCTGGCTACAGCCAACAGCTTGCACAGGAACAGGAAGTTCAAGTTCAAAGCCCAAGAGAGTGTATAAATAACATTCTCTCTCAACTCCATGTGCTTAGCTGCACCAGGACCATGTGCTTGATGGTTCTATTTCATTAAACCATCTTTCCAATCATCCTCCATGTTTCCAGTGTCTTTCTCCCCACTTGGATGTGAACCAGATAGATATTTCTTCCAACACTAGCATTCCTGTCAAATGTGATTGCAACAAATGTTGCTGTATAATTTCTCTGAATGTCCTTGTTTTCTCCATAAAGGTAAGGAAGTAGGAGGACTGATAAGTCTAAAGTAATAAACAATTAATCAAGTGACCTCAATAATTTATTCTATTCAGGTCAATAATGCATGATAGAATTATAAGCTATCAGAAGCTGTACAAGGTTGATTTACTAATTATTCCTCCATTATTCCATTTTCAATTTAGTTTTTCTGCCTTTCAGCAATTCACTATAAGATGAACTGCTGACAGTAGTTAAATTGCAGTCACCTCTCTGGAAGACATAATGTAAACTCAGAATTTATCTCTATATTTTTAACTCTGCCTGAAGAAAGAGTATAACATTTCTTTAGTAGATATGTTATTTTTTTTATCTATGCATGCCTCTGGAAATAATTTGAACCTGCAAAACCAAAAACTTGATTAGTCTGACGCATTCAAAATTCAGATGGCTAAGAAAAGTTGTCAGAACCTAAAAGGACATTTTAGGCTGGGGGTTTTCTGTTGCAGAATTTTGCCCATGTTTAAAGTATGTTTTGGGGCCTTTTAGCTTTGACACATTTTTTTTTCTTTCTTTTGCAAGGTCACTGAGAGGGTGAAGGGCAAGTTGGTAAAGACAACTTGGAATCATTATCCTTTAGGTCTGGTTCTCATGAGAAAGTTTCTCCGGACAATTGACACCTATGGGGGAATGTCTTAAGGGGTCATTGAATCTCTTTTTGAAGGGGTTGGTGACAAATTAACATGTGATAATTAGTGGGGTAGAACTTTCAGTTTTACTTGGGTGGAGAAAGCCCGGGAACTTCAGATTCGGGATTTCTCCAGGCCATACCAGAACAATGTATTCAATAAAATCTTATTCCTTGGACTTTGTCTTTTTGGAGTTCTGATTGCATTGCTGATGTTGTGTGGAACCCTGACAAACAGTTTTACTACATCAGCTGTATGGAAAGATTGTTCAGGAGAATTCGTGAGTTGCTATCAAGCCCTGTTTTAATTAGAGAAAGCATTCTGAGCTCTCAGCTACGGGGTTGCTTATCTCCTCATTAGTTGTGGCATACAGCCAGGTATGCCTTCGTATGTATGAAGACCTGAACCAGAACAAGCAGGGGTTGGACTTGAAGACCTCCAAGGTCCCTTCCAACTGTTACTCTACTCCACTCCACTCCACTCCACTCCACTTCATTCCAATGTTGTTTCTGCTTAATAAAGTCATGACACAATATCCTAAAGATTTAAGCATTTGTCCCTTAAAAGAATAATACCAACAGCATTAAATGTAGTGCTTTTTTTTAAAAAAAAAAAAAAAAAAGCAAAATATATCCCAGAAAACTAAAAAATCATTTAAAAAGTGAAGGAAGGGATCTCACAGCACCAGCCGTTCCCACAGCTGTGTGCTCCTCTGAGATGTCCATGCAAGGTTGCTGAGCAATGTTTGAACTGCTTTCTGGAAGGCCAGGAGAGTGCGGTCTGCTTCACCTTGGTGGAGGGAATTTTCCACATGGCAAGGGAAAGAACAGAGAAGACTCTCTTCCTGTACCCCATCAGTCAGAATTCTTTAACTGACAGGGTCTGCAATATGCCTTTGTGGCTGACCTGGTGGGATAGATTGATATAATGAGACTAATATGTTCCATAGATAGCTTGGCCACATGTCTTGTAGGGTTTTATAGGTCACAGCAAATATCTTGAATTGGATCCAGAAGCAAGCTGGCGCTGCACCAGCTAAAGATTCTGGATTATTTTCAAGGGTAGCTTCCTGAACCCACAGGCTGCATGCAACCCATTGCAAGTGTACCTGCGGCCCACACAGACAAGAAAGTTATACAGTGACTGGAAGCCCAGACTTGCGGCCCCAGAGGCAAGCCAGTTGTTTGGGGTGCCTCTGGAGGCTTTTCCAGCTTGGTGCTGCTTCTTCATGGCCCTGGAGGCAAGCCATTCATATGGGGTGGCTCCGGGGGCTTTTCCAGCTTAGCAATGCTTCTCTGCAGCCCCAGATGCAAGCCATTCATATGGGACACCTCCAGGGGCTTTTCCAGCTTGGCACCACTTCTCTGTGGCCCCAGAGGCAAGCCACTTGTGTGGGGCACCTCCCGGAGCTTCTGGAGGTTGATGTCCTTTCTCCCCACCCCCCAGATAGTGGGGGGACTGGCAAGAAGGGGCGTGAATCTTCAGAAGCTGCCAGCTGCTCTTCCCCGCTTTCCAAAGCTGCCTCCTGCTCTCTTCCCCGCTTTCTAAGTTGCCCACTGCTTTTCACCCCTTTCCAAAGCTTTCTACCCCTTTCCAAAGCTGCCCCTGCTTTCCACCCCTTTCCAAAGCTTCCTGCCACTTTTTGAGGCTTTCTGCTGTAATCTTCAGAAGATCTGGGATCTAGATCTCTAGAGTCGCTCAAGGGCCATATTGTCACATTTGAGTTATGATGAGGGCTGCACTCTC
>JANHFJ010001626.1:91364-101748 GCA_032468195.1 Cerberus rynchops
CTTCAGCAACCAAAAACTTGATAACTGACCGCTGTTCAATCCTGGAGCATGCTTCTTGGTTGGCCATCTTTGTTAATTGCCAAAACTCAACAAAGTTTTTTTTAATCTGCAAAAGAAATTAAATCCATGTGAAAAAGTAAAACAAAAAAAATAAAAAAGTAAGCTTCTATCTGTATTAGAAGTCCTTATACCGAAAAATTCACCTTATTGATTGAATGACCCTTGTACTTCTTCAGGAAGAGAGAATATACACATTAGGGTGAACCTATAACTGTTTTTGCACAGTCACAAACTAGTCAACTACATTTCAGCTTAGTACATTGCATCAACCTATTTACATGGTTGGTCCATGATTAATCCAGAAAAGTGGATTATGTGCATAAATCATAGTTCAGTTCTATTCAGGTAAGCCTATCATAGCAGCATGGGCCATGAATTAGTGGAGTATCTGCCAAATAGAATGAGAACAGTCCTTGTACTGTACTATCTTCAGACTCCGTCAGCCTTCCCAGACAGAAAACCTGATCAGATGACCTAATTACAATTTCTTGCAAGGCTACATTGACAAAATCTTGCGCATGTGATAATTCAAATCGCCTGCCCTCTATTTTACAGCCTGAGAAGTTAGGAAAGTTCCTTTCTGAGTTTCTTTCTCTATGGGATACACACTTTTATCAATGATTCTCTGGTAGCATCTCCCACACACATGCACACACCCCATCTGTCGAGGTCATTCCCATATACTATTATACTCTCACAGGTAAAATATGCAAATACTATATATTTGTTAAGGAGGTAATGACAGTACCATGAGCTATATGCGATTTTCTTTTTGGTAAGTTTATTCACAATAAAGTCTCAACCTCTTAAACATCAAATAAAACAGGAAATAACCTGAGAACAATAATTTGTTTTCGGCAATCTTGCCTCTCACAGAAAGGTCAGGAAGAATCTGGTTCCTTACATGTACAGTAACTGCAATTCTCTGAAAAGCCATTTGTGGATTTACATATGCAAAGGCATAATAACCCATTGGTGGGTTATTATATACCTTTGCAGAATCCTGTTTGGGTACTCCCACTATACAACCTGCCAAACATTTTAATCCAGTGGATCCTAAAGAACAGTATTTAAGCAGGAACAGAAACTCAATTTTCCAGTTTTCCAACCAATTTTCCAACTACTCAAGAACTTTCCTGACAGTTAGAACAATGACAGTAATTAGCACAATAGCTTGCCTCCGGAAGTTGTGGGTGTTCCAACACTGGAGGTTTTTAAGAAGAGATTGGACAACCATTTGTCTGAAATGGTATAAGGTCTTCTGCCTGAGCAGAGGGTTGGACTAGAAGACCTCCAAGGTCCCTTCCAACTCTGTTATTCTGTTATTCAGTTCTATGTTTCATCAGATGAAACTGTTTTCAACATTACAAACAGAGATTTAAAACAAACCTCTCGGTCACCGGAATACTTGAAAACTGACATATGTATCTCTTCATCTAATGATCATCCAGATCTTTGCAGCCAAGAACTGTAGTTTCAGCTTGAGATTCTCTTGGACTCGGAGCAACCATTTGCCCCGAGAGTACAAATACTCTGATGCAAAACAAGATGAGACTAGGCTGTCTCTATCTGTTCAATCATGTAATTTTTTCCAATTAATTACCTCCTCTATGGCAGAACATTGTGGCATAAAATACTACATGAATTAAAATCTATCAGTTTACTTTTGAATAAACAATTTCTTTTAAATCCATGTTGTTTGCACTTAAACTTAACCTTGGACATAATCAGAAAAAGGTTCACCTGCAGATTTATCTTCTTTTCCCTTCCTGGCTGCCAAAAACAAACAGAAGTGCCATTTTTGAACAGGCAGGCTGCTACCCAAGTGGTAAACACAAAATTTCCTATCTGCTGATGACATTTACATCTTAATTAAAGTGTATATATTACATCATCAGTACTTCGTACTTACAAAGAATAAAAGAGCTGTGCACACACACTTGCTGCAGAAAATAACTTTATTTCATTACATAAAGCATTAAAGCACAAAAGTCAAATCAACAAGTTCAAAACTGCCTCTACAGCAAAATGCATTATGTAGTGCATCAAACACACTCATACCGAAGTGTACTTATAGATCTAAGAGTGGCATACCAACCAATACTGTTTTTATATATTTTTGTGGAAACTCTGTCTCCAAAACAAAAGTGTGCAACAGAATATACAGTGCAAAGATGAATGAACAACCAAGTCAAAAATTTAGAAGAGACTTAAATTTTAAAAAGTCATCGGCACAAAACCCGTGGAACTAGGCATAACTAAATTATGCTAAAGAGGCTTGCCCTCTTTGACTGTATGTGTAAGTACATACATAAGGACTGTATGTACTCTCAACAAATGTAGGTCTAACTGATTCAGAACTAGTTCACATATCATAAAAATTCCACGTAGCTCGAAACAATTGAAGACAAGTCAGGTCCTTCAAAAACAAGGCAAAATGCCATGAAATATTTTGTAGGTGACAACCAGCTCCTGGGAATTGCATCCAGCAGCTGGCAGGTAACTAATGCAGCTTATGAAGTTGCAATAACACACTGACATATTGGGAAGTACTCATCTTGCTTTGCTGTACATTGAATCAGCTGTAACTTCTGGATGGTCTTTAAAGGCACCCGTGTAGAACACATTGCAAAGATTTAATCATGAGGTGACTAGAGTACGACTGACTGTCTGAGTTACCAAATTTACCACTGTACGATAGCCCTTCTTCTCACTAGTTCAAACGAAGGCATTGTCAGAGAATCAGAAAAATGCCTCTCTCCTCTCTAATGCACATAGTTATGTTGCTTCTGGATTAAAAGTAATTTTAATAGAAAAGAAAATAGTTTTAATAGAAGAGAATATAAAAATACTTGACTTGCTGAAATACCTGCATTCATATTATTTGTCTTCAGCCTTTGCTCACAACATTCTGACAATCGTCCAATATCAAATAAATGATTTAAAGGCAATTTTATGCTTTTAATGCAAGGCAAATGACCCTAGGAAAGAGGGGGGGGGGGATTCCTTTGTAAGCATAGGGATGATTTACCTCAACAGAAATCTAATACTGAAGTTAATTCATTTAATTCTTTAAGCTTCAGCTGATAACCCAATTAAAGCTGAACTATACAAACATAAGTAACCTTTTTCTATAATGTCAATTCCACTCTTTGTACATCAACAGCTCTTTCTATCCACTACATTTGTTCAGAGAATACTTCCTTCCACAACTTAAGCAGAGCAAAACTGAACTATCCAGACATTGTCAGGATGCATCTTCCAATAAAAACATAATTAACAGTCTAGTTTTTATAAAGCCTGGGCTTGAGAAAGGTCAGCTTCCTTGAAGTCTCTATCTGCCAATATAACATAATAGTTAAAAATGCCGCAGTAGCATTTCATTACCTAGTTGGAAAAAAAATGAGATTAAGATAAATGCTAATTAAGCTTGAGACATTATCTGCAAAACATCAGAATCCTTTTTGTATATTTTCTGGTTATCAGGGAAGTAAGTCAGCTAATGAAAATGAAAAAGAGAAAGAAGACCTCCACCGCTGTCCAAAGCTAATCTAGTATCTTTTCTAAATATAACAAACATTATTGCTCTTTCCATGTGTTTGCTTTTCTCTGTCACAGTGTCATGCTAGAGGCGGTTTTGAATTATTCAATATTGCCAAGTAACTATCACCTACAGGGAAAGAGCAAACAAGATAAAGCAAAGCCTTTTACAGGAGCTCTCCAGCTTCTACCAGATGCCTAGTTGACTCAGGGTATCTATGCATATCTTGTGTCCATGACAATCTGCTCATTATGTTATGGATGTGAGCATTCAATGTCCATTTTAAACTTTGATCTTTTTCTTCTTCATTATTAGCCATCTTTTAAATACTAATATGTATGTATGTATTTATGTACTTATGTATTTATGTATGTATGCATAAAACAAAAATCACCAAAACTTTCAAGCCTCATTTAGAGAGAAAGCTGCTATTGCTAAACAGAGAATCAGGAGACAGACCTGGTGAGGAAAACAGGAAGTCTGTCTTTGCTATGTTGAACTTCTGGAGGTGATGACAGAGGAACAAGCTAGAAGGGAACATCTAAGTGTGTGGAAAAACATGCATAGCATCAGTTTAACTTAAAATATTTCTTCACTAACAGTATTTGCTGACCAAGGAACAACTTATTACAATTGCTTGCCTCTTCAGCAATGGGAAGTGATACAACAGAAGCAGATGTTAAAATATCAGTTTTGTCTGGTCAGACACATTTATGTCCAGATCCCATCTGGACTTAGATGAGAGTAAAGAATGAAAACTGAATATTATCACTGGCAAAAAGGTAGAAGCAGAAAATAAGAGATCTAGAGAAAAGTACAGAGAACGAATACCAATTAATACACAAATCCCAAGATGAACAAAAGACATTTTAAGAGAAAAGATTAGAAGAGGATTTGCAAATCAAATGGAAAAAGGAATTGTAGGAGTTATTTGTATAGTGCTACTACCACTATAGTAACTCCACCAGAGGCTCAATGGGATAGCCACTTGATAATCAAACTTGGTGCTACTATGGGATTCAAACAGAAACTAAAGTGAGATCATGTTTGAATTACAAGAAGTTTATAGACTAGCAGATATATAAACACACACAATACAGTGTATTATGGTTAGGTTGATATTGCTTACTGGCTCCATAGTTACAAAATCAGATAGGAATCTCCTGTGGTGTGAACCACTGAAGGAGATTCAAAACTAATTGATCTAACCAGGCTGTATTTATTCATGTATTGCTCTGTCCAAACAGAATCTGAACTCACTACTGAACCTCTACAAAGGAGATCCTCTGTCATTAAGCATGCCTCTGTAATCTTAGACTGGTGCAGTAAAATACTTGCCCTCTTTTACCTTCCTCACCATCTACAGATCTTCCTGACCACAGAGTATGAATGAAGAGTAACTCATTTTAATTGACAGTCAGCTCAGAACAGTTTGCTGCTTTCACTTCATCTACCTCCCACCCGTATCCTGTCATCTTCTATGACAAAGGCATACAGGCAATGAACTCAAACATCTCAAAAAAGGGAATCACGCCCAGGATTATTTTTTCTGTAGCAGCAGGTCAACGCATCTTTCTCACCTATTCCTTGGTAAGAATAGAAACTTTTTGTTTTGCAAAGGAGCGCTGTTTGTTACCATTCAAACAAAATATTTGCATGTTTTCATTCCAGCTGCTGTCTAGAGACATTTATATAGTTCATTTTAAGTCGCCAGGATGGTTTGATGCAAGGGTAGAATCCAACTGGTTTTGCTACTGGGTTTGGTGTATGGGCATGCGCGCCAGCCGCGCTGTTTCTAAACTACTTATTTTTGTGTCCCAGAGGCAGCTGGAGGTGATTTTTGCTTACCAGAGGTGATTGGGAAGGCTGCAGAAGCATGCAGAACAGCTTCAGATGAGTAAACAAAAAACAAAAAACTGAAGAGGGTATAGGAGAAGAAAGAGCAAGTGTGGGTGGGAGGATCCAAATGTCATCAGGCTGCTACTGGATCAGTAGAACAGGTGCGACCACACTGCATTTCACCACTGGTTCAGATGTAGTGCATGATCATCTTGCAAATCATTGACCTACTCAATGAGTTATTTGAAGCTATTTCAGATACCCCTGAATTTTTTTTCTCCAAATAATATACAAAACAGAAAAAGAACTGTCTTGTCTTTCCAGGTGTAGCATAGATAGAATGAGATAGTAGATCAGGCTATTTGTAAATGTTCCGTTTCATAAAAGACTTAATGAAAACAAATAGAAAACTAACACAATAAAGGGAGAAATGGTAACATTTGGTGGTAGACCATGCCAAGATAGCAGTTGATCTTTCTGTATGCTTGACAGCTCTCTAAAATAGTTCTGGTAGACATTTATTAATTGGCTACAAAGAACCTTCTCTTCGAAGGTCATTTATTCCCCCTTTTTTAAAGAACAGGTGGTGCTTTGCCTTTTATAGAAAGCTTTAGATTGGGAGAAATTTCATTGATTCAGTATTAGCCCCTGTGAGCATACAATTCAACAAACACTCCATAAAGGCAACAGCTGGTATCTATGACCCCTGATATGAGATGGTTTTCCAGACTTATGCTCTCCCTTCTCACTACTGACACATGGAAAAGCTCTATGAGATTTACTTTGGCATCTAATTTATTCACTCATTTTTCTCCCCTCTCTTGAAAAAGGTCAGGCAGTTTAATAACAGATGTCAAAAAGACACACAACGCTGTGGAAAAATATGCTCAGTATAACCAGGCAATGAGAAAAAAATGTGAGAGGACACAGCATCTTTTGTTTTCCCCTGTTGAACACAGTGTCAGCTTGTAACTTAACATCTACAAAAATGGTAGTAGACCATGAACTTTGAGTGAAGATCCTGGATGTTTACATAATAATCTTTGTAATATGCATGGGGGGAGGGATAATTGTGTTGGGCAGCAAGTAGATTTATAGTTTAGAAAGAAAGTATAGAGGGGGGAAACCATTAAAGTTAGGGAAATTACTTGTCAAAGACAATATTCTTGAAGCTTTTGTGCAAGAAAATAAAATGAAATAAATTGGTAGCAGGAAAGCCTGAATGACTTAGGTATGACAAGAGTTAAGGATCTGTAGTGTGCTCTCCTCTATTGTGAAGCAAGAGACTCAGAAAGAAAGAAAAACTGAACTAAGGAGGACCCATGAATGTCTGACCAATAGGAATAGTTAATAATGGGCAAAGTAGGTCTTTTAGATAAGGAATGATGGAAAAAGTAGAATCTGTAGTAGTGATCATTAGGTTTAAAGTTTCAGAAAACGAATACAGTACATACAAAGTTGTATTCTAACAAATTATTCACCCTGACTTTTCTAGTAGTTTTTTTTTTTATTCACAGGCAAGTATTCTTCCCCAGCTAAGGAATATATATCCACAAACAATTTTGTATCCAAGGAAGACATTTATTTCTGCAGCTGTGTAAACTGGATTGAAACTAGATGTTTGCTTGTTTTTTTTGCTCACTAGTGTGTTTATATGTGTTACTTGTTTCTGAGATTCCATTGTACTAAACCCAAAAGGGCTAATTTCCTTTGGATGTGTAGCTAAGGTTGACATTACTCTTGACAGCCTATGTGTGAGCTTGAAAACATAATTGACATACTATGTCCTTCAGGCTCAGCAAACCTGATAACATATATAAAGCATGAGTGTCAATAAATTAGCCTTTGATTTGAGCCTACCTTCCCATTTTACCTCTTCCAGAAAATCAAACGTGTACATAGCAAGAGTGATATAGAGAGAAAAAAATATGCTTCAACCTTTAAGAACACCTTCATATAGATGTGCAGAGTTTTCAAGTAGTCAGATAAACCTCATCCAGAGATAAAGAGCACTTTATGGTTTTTAATTGCATCCTAACCTTTCATTAATTGGGCTCTGTGTAACAAACAGCATCACCATAATAGCTCTGTAGCCTCTGTGCAGAATGCAAATGGGCATCAATCAAGGAAGAGGTACCTGAGAATCATAGGCTGGCATTCTCTGCAGGAGCTAATAGGATCGTCAAACACAATGGATGGCCTCAAATTATTCAGCAGCCTTTTGTTTCATTTGGAACTACTTTGGAGGCAAGTGACCCATGAAAAGCAGACAACTCTGCCAGAATCCCTGATGTTGTGAAAAACTCCCCATCAGGTTTGGCTCATGGGAAACAAGTTATACAAAACTGAGGATCAAATATATGGAAAGATCACATGAAAAGCATTCCTCTGGGCCAAGAAACATGCAGACAGCAAGCAATAAAAACATAATGGGCAGGGAAGCAATTAAATGTAGTCTATTGATGTGGAATATTTGACTTACATTTCTCCTAGGTGTTTCCACCATTTTCCCCCCACTCTCTGTAATATATTCTACTGATTTCATTGGAATTAAGGACAATTTCACTTTCTTAGACTTTATTCCCCGTGGCAGTTTTAGGGATTGGACCTCTCTATTTCAATTAGCTAGAAAAATAGTTGCTGAAAGGTGTTCTGACTTTTCATAAACTGGGTGATAAATTCCTATCACACAACAAAACCAAATAAAGCATCTATTGTCTCCATGCTGAAATCTTTGAATAGACAGTATGCACATGTTTTTCTCAAAAATATTTGTCCTATTAAATCCTTTCTATATGGTAATACAATCCATCATTATTATCTGTAAAGTCCTTAGGAATATATATTTAGATGCCAAGCAATTTTTGGTTTTTCTGGCTAGATCTGTGACATTACAGATGGAACATTTTGACCAATTAGGAAAAGCAAATGGTCAACTACCCAAAAAAGATGGCTTTAACTCAGTGTCGACATCCTATTAAACAGTGAATTCAGTGTTAGAGAGGAAGAAATAAAATAGTAGTAATTGTAGTGCAGAGATTATGGTAGGAGAGAAATAATCTGGCCTCCTTGGATGTTGTTAGAGTTTCTGGGTTTATTTTATTTATTTATTTTATTTATGGGATTTCTATACCGCCCCTCTCCCTAGGGACTCGGGGTGGTGAACAGCCAATAAAAAACAGAAACAAAATACAATACAATTAAGAATCAATTTAAAATAATTAAACAAGGCTGATTTAAACATATTTAAAATTCAGTTAAAAATTAGTTTAAAAACCCCAATTTAAAACAGATTAATATAAAATTTAAAATTGATTTAAAATTAATAACCCTGAGGTATCAGGCTAGGCTGGCTCGTTGAAATAAGTGGGTTTTGAGGGCACGCCGGAAACCCCGGAGATCCGTAATAGTGCGAGTCTCTGGGGGGAGTTCATTCCATAGGGAAGGCGCTGCCACAGAGAAGGCCCGAACCCTCGGGGTTGTCAGGTGGCATCGTCCCGACGATGCAACCACGAGGAGGCCAACCCTGTGGGAACGCACTGGTCGGCTGGAGGCTGATGGTGGCAAGAGGCAGTCCCGTAAGTACCCAAGTCCCAGTATATAAGTCTAAGTGCTATTGCTATTGCTATTGGACAACTATTTGTCCAGGATGGAATAAGGGCTCCTGCCTTAGACAGGAGGTTAGACTAGAAAACCACCAAGGTTCCTTCCAGCCCTATGATTCTGTGATTCTATCATTTTAACACTGAAAGAAGGCAGCTAGGAGCTGAAACATATGCTCTATAACAGGGGTCAGCCAGCTTTGGCTGAGGAATTCTGGGAGTTGAAGTCCACAAGTCTTAAAGTTGCCAAGGTTGGCGTTTCCTGCTCTATACAAGCCACCACCTACTCAGAAACTCTAGTCTAGGAGTGGGAAACTGATTGCTTACCAATTCATTACGTTCCTCACCTTTGACCAAGCTGGGTGAATTCTTAGGAACTGTAATTTATCAATATTTGGAGGGCCAGAGACTGTACTATTGTTTTACAACAAAGAGCATGACCTGATACAATTATGGAACATGGAGTTAATTTAACAAGGAGGACTTAGGGGAGTACAAGTAGTCTGCATCTATCCTAACTAAAAATATTCTCACGCCTGATACATTAAGTCCTTGTTCTATTTGTATTTCAACAGATCTCCCTGGAAAACAGAGATGGAGTACAATTTGGAGAAGATTGTTTTGTGCTACTGTTGTCAAGATTCATCTGCCAGCTGAGACCAAGAGCTCACAGAAAGGCTTAAGAAGAACTTTGGATGTAGGAAGGCTGTCACAGGGCAAATCATTAATGAGTATTATTAAGCTTGGCATTAACTGTGCTAAACATGGCCCTGGAAAAAAATTATAATGGTATAATTATAACTTACAACTCAGTTTTAAAATTTGTACAATGCATGTGTGTGGTGAAAAGAGTAATACCAAGCTGTACAATTACTTCATGGATTTTATGGGATTTTTGATAGGTTTTGGAAAGAACAAGGATAATTAGAATTAGGCACAGAGCAACAGAAGAAATTCTAGGGCACAAGAAAACAAGGACATTGTATTATCATAAACAGCAGCCACTTAGAAGTTAAGTAACTTTAGGGATATGTGTTGCCATGTGCGACACTGACTAAAGTTTGCCAAGGTACCTCAAGGTCATCTTGCTTTTGCACTTCATTCAATATACATCAAGTATACTCAATGCTGTATATGAATAGAAGACACAGCCCACAATTAAATAAACCATGAATCACAAGAAAGGCACAGGACGCATTCACAATCTGTTTATAAGTTAGAAGGGGCTTTGGACCTACCTGATACGCCCCTTTTCGTTGCGTGGAGAATTAATCCATGAGATGGGTTACTCTGCACCTTTGTAGCTCTATGACTGAATGACAAACGTGTATATAAGGAAGGA